>VWZT01000559.1:539053-559876 GCA_013397055.1 Pachycephala philippinensis
AAAAAGAAAAAAGGAAATCACCTCTTGAACAGCATTTTCTCTTTCTTTTGTGAGCTGAATGAAAAGCAGAGGCCAAACCAGCTCACTGCAGGGCACAGCAGGATTTCCAGGGCCTCCAGTTTCCTTTTCAGGACACTTGTTCTGAGATTGCAGAGAGGAGCAACCAAAGCTGGGAAAGTCCTGAGAGCCCACGCACAGCCCTGCCCACAGCCAGCCGTGCTGTGCTCCTCCTTCCTCACTTGGGCTGGTTTGCAGTGACTCAGGTGCTGGAGTTTTTGTCTTGAAGAGGTCCCCTTCTCCTGACCTGCTCTGCTAGGACACCCGGCCAGAATTTCCCTGTGCTTTCATCCCATCTCCGGATTCCTCTGCTTTGAAGGGCTTGGGACAGTCAGCACTGTTTATACTTGCCAAAGCTGTACAAACAGTTGGCCCCTTCCCTCCTTAGTCACATCGTCTAGACAACAGCAGTCCTTCCCTTGGTCGGAAAGGCCATTGCATTTCCCTTTCCTCCCATCAAGGGAGGTATCACACATCTGGCACTTGGGTGCCATGCTGTGGGGAGCAAAGACAGGTCCTGCCCTGTGCCTCAGTTTTGGGATCCCCCCAGCACACGCACAGCACCCTCAGTCGATGGCTCAGCTGTGAGGATCATAGACCCAAGCGGACACTTGTGCTGCAGTGGTGAGCCCGGGGACATCAGTGTGTAGTAGCAATCCAGGATGTCCTTAAAGGACAAGCTTGATGCTCACGGGTGTGCACCTTGCTGGACATGGTTCATTTTGAAGTGATGACACATTTTCTCTGATCCTCCAAAGCGAGGGAGTAACGGTGAGGTCTATCTGCCCCCAAGAATGAAAACACAGGCAAAATCACAATCCCCACTTTGATTTCCAGAGGATAATTCAGGGAAAAGAAAGAATTTTTTTGCATGAGACTTCTTTGGGCTTGAGGGCCTGTCAGCAGGGACTTTGAGAAGAAAAGGGTACAAAGAGGCGTACAAGGGACAGGAAGCATGGGAGCATCATCCTGGACTGGGGAGTGGGAGGAAGGGCTCAGTGTCGCAGGGTCCGGCACACTCCCTGTCCATGGAGGTCCCCAGGCAACCCCATCCATAAGTGTGGTCTCTGCTTCTAACAGCTTGGAATGAACCGGTGCTGAAAGGTTGCAAGCCCTGGCACCAGGAGCCACCCCTTGCCCAGTGCCTGGCACCCACGTGCAGCAGCTGCTTGCCCAGGGGTTCACTCAGAGGCTGCTCACTTGCCACAGAGCCCTGGTGTGCATTCAGCACAGCTCAGCATGGAGCACGGGCAGGAGGGACCTGTGCCACTTCTCAAGGCTGGAGAGGGTGGTTCACACCCACCCCACAAAGCCAGGCTCGGGAAATAAATCCTGGCAGCACACTGCTGGAAAGTGTCTCCGTGCAGGGATGCCAGCTCAGTGCACCCAGTGCTACAGGTGATCTCAGAGGAGTCGGGGAGTTTTGGCAACTCTCGCTGGTTTAATTGCTCAACTGCTGCTTTATCTAAAGGCCCAGTCTCGGGATATGCCATTCAGCAGGAGGTTCATCTTTTGATGGAGGAAATGCATCCAGCCTTCCAGGCAGTGGAGAGAGGCTGCAGCAATGGATCTTCCTATGATAACACGGCTCCTGAAAGCAGCAGGCTGATGGGAGAGCAAGGCTGGGGGTTATTCAGGTGCAAGCAGCAAACCCCTGTGTTTTAGAGCCAGACTTCGTGGGTTTTAGCATTGACACTTTGCAACACTAAAGCCGTTTCGTGGGTAAATGAAGTGAAAAATCGGTTTGCAAGAACAGGCCCAGGAAAACCCTTGAGTGCTTATTTTATTGGTACGCAGGAGTACAAACAGCTTAAACTCTCCCCACACCTGGCTGTGGCTCGAAGGGAGAGCCTTCTCCAGCCCAGCCATGTGGCACAAAGCCCACAGAGGCGTTCTCCTCCCTGTGCTCAGCTCGTGCCTCCCTGGCATAAGCTGTGCCCCTACCACGACAGCCGCCGTGTCCTGCTGCCTCACCTGCCCACGACCCAGACGTGGCTGGAGACAGCTCAGTGGAAATCAGTGCCTTCCCTCTTTATCCCAGGGTGGGATAGGGATGTGCTGGAGTGTGGCCCCACCTCATCGTCCATGCACAAATATCTGGTGGGCCCCGGGGCTGGAGAAGCCAGCTGTGCCAAGGGAAAAGCAGGGTACAAAGAAAGAGGAAAATATGAAGAATTGAAAGCTATTTAGGAAAAAACCCCACAACAAAAACTCGTTGCCTGAGCATGCAGCTGTTCCTCACTCGCCTTCAGACAGCCCGTGACCAAAGGGTGCTGCCCCTCCCTGAGCCATGATCTGCCCGTGACCAAGTGAACTTGTGGCAGGCTTGGGAATTTCCCATCTTAAAAGAAAGGAAGCAAGGAAGCCAGGCAGCCTCAGCTATTTGTGGATTTTGTCGCAGGGTTAAAACAACAACAGAGCCCCCCCAAAAAACTGAGTGCTAAGAGGAACTGGAGGTAACCCCAAATGCTGTGGCCTCCCTGCAGGGAGTGCAGACACCGGGTTAACACAAGGAGTTAACAGTCACAGCACTGGATCTGTGAAGCTCTTGGCAGAGGAGCCAGGAGATTAAAGATACCAGAATATAAAATTATGGCAGGGCTCACCTACCATTTTTCCTCCCCCAGCCAGGCAGATACCAGACAGGACTCTGGCATGATGGACTGCCTTGGATTCACAGCAAAGGCTGGAGTAAAGGCAGCCTCAAGGGAAACAACCCCCTTTTTTATTGCTTTTTTATTACTATCTCAATAAAGCTGTTTGCAAGGGATTAAGCAGCAACCCAAACACGGCAGGGACCCAGGCACCAGGGAGGTTTGTGGTTTGACAGTCGATGCACTTTACAAAATGTTCGCTGTGAATTTTTTTTGCACATGCTGCAAAAATTCAATGGATGGTGCAGAAACACCAGGCGAGCAGCTTGGCCGTAGGTCTTGCCCCAGCAGCTTTGGAAACTCCCAAGTTCCCAAATGTCCCGACCTTTGGCCCTGGCCAAAGCTGGCCGATGCAGTCAGTGAAGGCAGGCTCTGGTCCCCAAACCCAGCCCTGCTTGGCTGTTTTCTGCACGAAAAGAAATGATTTTTCAGCAGGATCTCGGCACAGACCCAGGGAAGAGCAGAGGAGATGGTGTCAGCTTCTGTTGGTCTCTTCAGCTGTGAGCAACAGCACCAGAGACAAAAGTAAATTAGGTCAGCACCGGAAAAGTGCTGATGACTGAACCAAGGTGTGCTCTCAGCAAGAAGCCCTTCTTCACACCTGTATCCCCCCCGTGGAGGGGATTTCAGCACTCCCCAGGCCTTGGGTGGGGATGTCAGCAGGCTTCATAGGTATCAGCAGGTTGGGAGGGTGATCAGGAGAGCTGACATTTGGGCATGCTGGGGTGTTAGCTTCTCCCAGAAAGGAGGGCAGGGGGGTTTGCCGTGACACTGCACACACTGGCTTGATGTCTGTGAGGAAAAGTTCTGGGGAGTGCCTGCGTTTCTGCAATGCCTCCTGGGCATCTCTCATGCCGAGGGGCTGTGCAAAGTGGACTGCGCCTTTAAAATCTGCAGAGGTGTTATTTAGGTGGAAAAAATGTTTCACCATGACCATGGATATTGTTTGCATTTCAGTAATTGACCGAGGAGAGACACAGAGAGAGAGAGAGAGAAAAGACCTTCCTTCCCTCTGACAGGTTCAGGAATTTTTTCCACTAATTAAGAAGAAAAACAAAATGCTTGCACTGGGAGGGGGATGGGAGGAAAAGGGGGTCTCCCTGGTGTCCCATAAACCTGGTAGCCATGGACAAAACACCATAATCACAGCATAGCCTTGCCCTGGAAAGTTTGAGGCAGTTCTGGCCAGTGGAGTGAAGCAGGAGCACACCTCTCACTCACAGGGGACCCTGCGTTCCAGCATCCCAGGCTGGGTGAGAACCAGCTCCCTCCCAGAAGGATGCACAAATCCAGATGAGGCTCTTGGTCCGTGAAGGGCAGTGCCTGCTGCAGTGAGGTGACAGCCAGTGGTGCAGGTTTGTCCCCTGGGAGGGGTGGGGGATGCTTTACACATCAGAGCATCTCTCTGGCTGCAGTGAGATGCAGTCAGATGGCTGTGAAAGGACTGAAATGGGTGTTCCTTGCATTCAGGTTTGGATGGGATGAGGCTCTCCTGGCTCTGCTGTGGCAGGTGTGAACAGCCCAGTAATTGAATAAAGCATTTTCCCAGCATGGTCACCTTCAAGTGTGTTAAATGAAACAGAAAGGAGCAGCTGAACAGGATCTGCAATTTTTTCCCCATGATACGTATTTTCCCTTTTCCATGGATAGTCCCACCGGGTATGCTGTGACCTATTGTTGTACTTATTTATTTACTCAGGTCTTGTAGATGGTTTCAAAGCTCATGGCCAGGAAGGAGCAGCCAGATCCTGTTGCCATGTGGGACACAAAATCTGCTCCAGTTTCCCACTTTGAACACAGATGAGGAGCCAGGTGCAACCCCCAAACCCAGGACTGAACCCTGTTCCCTTCCCTCCTTGCTCTAACCTGGAAAGTGGGATATTTCATTGCAAGTTCATCCTGTGTGGTTTTTTCCAAGCAAGAGGTTAGCTGATTGGAGTGGTTTGCGTTAAGGAGCTGCTTCTCTTTTTGGGGAAAGACCAGGGTTGGATGGAAGGGTGTAGGAGAAGCGTTGGGTGCTTGGAGACTTCCTGGTGCCATACACCACTAATCCCTGAGGAAGGACAGCCAGCAACCAGGGATTTTTTTCCTAGCTGGAAAACATGAATATTTATGAGCTTGGATTAAAGAATCCTCCAAGGAATCTGGGTGCATGTGAGCACCCATCCAGGAAACAGAGGACCTTGGACAGCAAACATTGGGAGCTGGCACAGTGCTGCTGTGCCCACTGTGGTGTGTTGTCTGTGCTGTGGTGCAGATGGGGAAGGATGTCATCGCTGCTGGCAGTGTCCCTGGCATTTGGAACACTTGTGGCCACAAATCCAAAGTGTCACAAGTGTGAGCTGTGAGTAAGGCGGGTGGGTCGTGAACCTCAAATGTGTTCAGTCCTTATTGAACTGGAGAGGAGGGAAACAAGAGTTTTGTGAGAGCTGGATGCCTGCACTCGGCCAGAGCAGGTTCCATCTGGCACTTCTGCAGGCTGAGAGAGGTGGTCACTGCAGTGTTTGAACTGGGGAGAGCAACAACGTCTGCTGCTCCCCAGTGCTGGTAGGACCTGGCTCCCTGGGGTACGTGTCCCTGCGTGGGAGAGGTCACAGTGCCAGGGTTTGGCAGTTAGCAGAGGTCCTTGGATATGGGCATCTGCAGCTCAGCTCTCCATTGCTGGTATGGGATGCCAATAGCTCCCATCCACAGGTCTGAAAAGGACCTGAGAAGTTTGTGAGGAGCTGCCAGAACCAGTTACTGAGAGACACAGTGAACTTGTAAAGGAATGGGAGGATGAAGGTAAAGCCCAAAGGAAGGATTTGCTTTTTGGGAACTTTTTCTTTCACTCCTTTCCACCCCTCACCCAAAGACCCCTCCTGCTTGCCAGGAAACTTGGTCGGGGCAAGCATTTTGCCACCTGGCTTATGCACGCACCAGTCAAGGAAACAATTCTGCAACTGAAAGAGGAAATCTCCGTCCTGGCTATTTCCAACCTCTATTGTTTGTTACCCAACTCATGCATTACACAGACCAGTAGGCAAGGCAGCAAGATTGCAACACTATGCATGTGCTTTCAGACACTTAATTTTAGAATTGTACCCTCTGATGTGTGGTACTGAGAAAACCCAGTTCTAAGGAAAGAGGAAACCTGTGTTTCTGACACTTGATTTTGACCATAAAAGGAAGCAGATCATTTGAGTGACGTAACAGGTTTAGTCATTCAGACTGTAATCCTCTGAGAGCCCAGCGAATCCCTGCTGGGGTTTTCCCATTCCCAGGGAGCTGGATTGCTTGGGAGTTCTGGGCTGGGCTGAAATCCTTGAGTGACTGGAGCTTTTGTGCCTCTCATTAAGCTCCTGATCTTTGGATCTTTTCTCTGGGCCATACAGAACACATACATGCACCTTCCCAAACAATCTCAGGATGGCACTGACTTTGCCAGCAAGTGTCAGACCTTGACACGATTTCTCCTACAGACCCAAACATGTTTTCAAGGCACTTGTCAATGTGTTGTCCAAAATCTTCCTGCCTTTCCCCAATAACAGGGCTCTCCTTAGCCCTGTAGGCTAAGCCCTGTAGCCTTTTAGGTGTAAAAGGCAGTTTGGAAAGAAGTTGAATGCAAAGAATTTAGGAATAAACAGCTCTGTAAGGAGCCTCTGTGCAGCACTGGGGGCTGAGTTCAAAGTGCAGAAGCCCCTTTTGCCTTGTCCTGCACTGAGCACTCTTCTGCAGCACGGCTTAGTGGCCTTCTAGGGAGGGGTAAAAAGGCCTTCCATGCCGGGAAGAAAACTGGGACTGATACACAGCAGCTCTTCTCTACAGAGACAGGCCCTGAGACAGCAAGAACCTGCCTCCCTGCTGAGCAAAGGCATCTTAGCTGGTGCTGACTGCAGTCCCACAGATACCCTGACCTGGTATTGCAGAGATTCTCCCACCAGCAATGCAGCAAAGAAACGCACAGACCTACCAAAATCACAGTGCTTGTGGCAAGTGTCCACCCCCCAACCAAGCAACAAGCAAACCCCAAATCTCACCAGCTCCTCACTCCACCAGTGCCAGGGCAAAGGCACCAGCCACTGGGATGAGGCTGAGATCCCTGCTGCATGCCCAGCCATGGGTATGGAAACTGCACACAGCAGGTTTTCTTCCCAATGGCTGCAGGGAGGCAATCCTATCACCAGGACTCCCTCGACAGCTTCTCACAAGCCTGTCCAGGCCTAAGAATGGCTGTGCTGCCCACTTCCTAAAATGTAGAAGCATCCTTGGGGTCTTTTTTGCAATCTTGCAGACATAACATGCTTTCAATTCCTCAAAAACAGTGTTCTGCATGTGACCAGAGGCACTGTCCTATGTCCTTCTGGTCCCTTCCCCTTCTAACAACACATGTGTGTGCAGCTGGTGGTGGGAGCCAGGGAGTCTCATTCTCCTTCTTTTTCAGCGGTCACTGGGGCTATGACATGTGCCTTTCATTGAGAAAGGTACCAAACCACAGAAGGTTGTGAAAGGGGAAAATGGGAAGCTGGAGTAGGTGGAAAGAGGGTGTGCTTTAAAGGAAGAAAGAACTCTTTCTTTTTTCCAAGTACCTGGTTGTGCAAGACCCGAGGATTGTGATTTGGCTACGACAAAACCATCATGACATAGCTTTGGCCGAAGGTCAGCATTGGCCCTGTTTGGTTTGGCGTGTCAGTGAAAAGAGTAAAAAAAGAAAAGAAAGAAAGAGAGAAGAGAGGTCTTCTTGCTGTGCTTCTTGAAATATGTGAATTGCAGATCCTGGCTCGACTCTGCAAGGGTGCAGGAGCTGGGAGCAGGTCGAAGCAGCCAGCTGAGGGGCACTCTTGGGCTCTGTGCTTTCTTTGGGAATGAAGCAGGGCTGTGGGAGTTTTCCTGTACTCTCAAGAGCTGAAGCAATGCTGATAGAAAGAGTGTCCTGTGGTGTCCTCCGTCACCATGATGGTTCCCAATGGCAGCTTGGGAGTGGGGAGAATGCCAAGCATCCTTCACTTGTCTGGATACAGTGAGACATACAGTCTGGCTTATGAGCTGGAGATTGTGGAAGAGGAAGGAGCAACAGAAACATGCTTATTGTGATCTGAATTCAAGTGCTCACACCAGGGTAACTTCTGCTCCTGTATATATCCCTGTCCTCCCCATGCACACACTCCAGTGGGGAAGAGAGCTGAGCTCTCTCATCCAGAGGGTGCCCTGTTCTTCCCACTGGGCTGTTTTGCAGTTCCAGGCCAAGACAGGAATTCCAGGAATGCGAAATCCCGGCACACTGCCCTGTGTCCTGTCCCCGTCTGTCCCCCCCGGCTGCCCCCCGCTTCCCTGGCCCGTCGCAAGAACAGGATATTCACCCGAGCGACGAGCGACATACACTCACACACGTCTTGTTATCAGGAAAAAACACTCAGTCAGCGTCTGGAATGGGCTCTAATTAACTGTGTGGCCACCGGGACTTCCCTGTGGGGCTGTGAGGAAAGCACTCGCTCAGGATGGGATACGGGTAAGTGGGCAGCAGTGGGTCAGGTCTTCCAGGGCCACCAGCATGGCAAGGGCTGGCGGTGAGCATCAAGTGCCAGCACAGCCCTGCCATCACCCAGTGGTCCCTTTCCTCCCGCTCTCCCTCTTGGCAGAACGACAGGATGGCAGGGAGAGCCTCTAAAGAGCAGAGCATCCAGCCCCATTGCAAGGTTTCACCCCCTCCTTGCCGTGGTGAAGTTGGGGTCCTCGGGCTGAGAGCTGCCCCCAGCCCCATGTCCCTGCATTGACCACCCTGAGTCATGTCAACATGTCCCTGCTTCCAGCACAGGCTCTGCAAAGACGTCCTGTCTCAGGTAAACAGGATCTCGCCGCACTGTGTGACCTTGTTTACCTCCCTGAAAGAATTTGGCTGGAATTTTTTTTTATTATTTTTTTTCTTCCTAAGGGCTGGTGAGTCACCCTGCAGAAATGTGTGCTGCCTTTCCACACTGACTCACCTCTCTGCCCACACTTCTGCTTTTCCCTCCTGCCCCACAGCTCTGGGGCAGTCGAGCAGCCCCTGCTCAGCTGATGATGCAACCCATGTACTGGTGCTGGTGCTGGTGCCAGTGGACATGGCAGTGGCGTCTCTGCCACAGGAAACGTGACCAAGCGTTTGGGCAGTCCCTGTGCCGAAACACAGGAAAAGCACCAAGAAATTACCCCGTGCATTGTCAACTCCAAAAACACCAAAGAAAACAAAACAAAGCAAAAAAACAACCAAAAAAAAAAAAAATTGTGCTCACTAGAACAATTGCCCAGAAGAATAGAAAAGAGGAAAAAAAAAAAAGAGGCCAGTGGACCTGGCTCAGTGCCAGGACCCTTGTTTTCCTTTCCCAACACAATGCACGTTAAATAATACTTCCTTCTCACAACAAGGCCCTCCTGGGCCGGTTTTTGTTTTTCTCCCCTGCTGTGTGGGGGTCGGTCAGTGCAAATGGCTCCCGGGAGCATCGGCACTTTGGGGCTGCTGCTCATCCCCACTGCCATGGATTGCCTGTTCCCAGCACTGTGGAGGAGGGAGGGCCCTGTGGTCGGGCTGCTCGCCTCCGCCTCAGCTTTCTCGTGGGGAGCAGAAGGCCCTTGAGCACTTCTCCTGACCTCTCCCACCCCCCGGCATGATGCAGGTTTAGCTGCTTTGCAGGATAATATCTCCTCAAGGTAAGCTAGGCAGCTATCCCCAACCACTGCCGTGTAACCATACTCAGGCTGCAAAGGCATCCATACAAACTAATCACAGCAGCCATATCACGTATGCTGATTTATTGCCAGATTAAACATAACAGAATAAGAGAACAATACACATTATACAGGGGATGAATGGCTTCATGACATTTCTGGCCTGGCTTCCAGACTGGGACGAGGGGAGCCCCTGTTACTTGCATCTTGGCTCTTCAGTTCCCATTTGGCTTGTGGTCAGTTTTCTTTCCTTTGGGATTTCTATCCCCAATGACAGTGTCACTGGCACCCAACTGACTGTATTTAAATGTCTGCATCGTGGAGGAATCCAAGTAAAACTAGTTTTTTTTATTCTAACTTCTTTCCTGAGAAATTTAACATCTGAGATACCATGCCTCTTGTTTGTTGGCGGTGTCAATCAACAGTCTCCAACGGGCTGATCAGATCCATATCTCTTTTGTCTGAGGATTATTGGGATTTCTGATTAAATAACAGGTGCAAGAAAGAAAGGAGTTGTCCTTCTTTAAATCAAACTGCAACCTTTGTACACAAAATGACATCACTTCAGCTGTATACACATCTCGCCAGATTTCTGCTTTCTTACATGAGGACACAGGCTGCTGGGCAAAATGGACCCAGTGGTTCTTGGGTGCTCCCAGACAGGGCACATCTCTGTTCCTGACAAGGCTCAACACTCACTCAGCTGGCCAGCCTTGTCCTGGCACAAGGCAAGAGGGACAGATGCTGCAGTGGAGCAGCAGGTGGCAGGTCTAGTAGGTATTTGGTGTACTTGCCCACTGACGCCCGAAGTTGAGCAAACTCATTTGTTTCAAGGATTGACTTTGTGCACTGACATTCCTGAGGCAATCCAGAAAAGCCAGATCCAAGGTCCCACCTACCTGCATTGTCTGGGCTCAAGCGTCAGTTCCTGCCTCTGAGTAAGGATCTGTATTCTGGGTAATAACAAATGCTTTGTGAAGGTGAGATCTTCTTGGCACTGTTTTGGTCTTTCTTCTCCCATCCAGAAGGTGAGCCTGTCCCCTGCTACAAGGGTGTATTTGGTCGGTCACATCAGCAGTCAGAGTGATGTCACTGACCAACCTCTTGGTCAGTGAAAGACGATATCTGAACAAATTTAACCATGTCAAAGAGGTGCTGGAGATGGATTAGTGGGAGTTAGGAAGGAAATTGGGGCAGAGCTGGAACACAGCATGCAGCCCTGTAGAAGTCTGAGTGTTTGTACTGCCCCTGTGTTTGCTGTGCCCTCCATGCATTCCCAAATCTGTGTGGTGGACATCAAGCGGGATTCACCTTACAACAGATGTCTAAACACTGGCTCTCGAGTCTCAGCCAGCCGTCTCATCTCCCTCAATAGTCTACAGAGTGAGATGGGCATGTCCAGAAAAAGAACTTTAAACCCTAGCTTAAATTTTTTAAGTTTGGGATGAACCATGCTGTGGCAGTGCTCAACACTCTCTTTTGTCTAGAGAAGGAGACAAGGGCTGTTAGTGTTTGACTGCTTCATTTTCAGTTAGCTCAATTTAAGGTGCTTAGTTTTTAGCTGGCAAATGCCAAGAACAGTGAATCCCACCTCAGGTGAACAATGTACCAGTGTACGACAAGCAGCAGCAAGTCCAGGAACACAGCTCCTCTCTTGATTTATTTAACAGCTACAGTTATTGCTTAAACTTGATTATGGGAACCACTGTCTCAGCAAAATCCATCTTGCTCAACATGCAGAGTATGCCTTGTTCTCCAACACTGTTGTCAAAGAATACGTCCCTCAGGGACCTCAAAACACATAGGAAAGATTTGCTAGGGCTAGCAACTTGCGTCTGAGTGTGGGGTTTTCCCTGGGTCTGGCATGGCACTTGTTTTTATCAGCTGCCAAACCTTTGGCAATTCACCAGCTCCTGATAACGCAAGTAAAAACCTGGAAAAGACAAATCCAAACACTTAGGCCAAATTATTGTGTACATACAGGTGTCCTCGTGCCTGGTGGGAACAACCAGGTTGTCCATATTTGCCTCTATGTCCAGGGCAGCCCCTGGACACCAGGTCTCAGTGACGAAGAGCAGCACTGCTGGCAGATCTCCCTCCTGCCAGTGAGACCTTGGTGGAAACTTTTATCCAGCAAATGTTTGTTGCTTGGCCTCCTCTGGTAAGGGAGCAGATGCTGAAGGTTGTTTGGCTAGCTGCTTAAACAAATCCCAGTGTTTTCTGCCAGACCAGGTGAAATCAAGCCTTTTCAGCTCCCTGATCCTTACAAGATCATCAAGCAGCATTCAGCAGCTCAGTTACTGCTGAATATTCAGCTTTGAGAGTGTCATTCTGGCCATAGCCCTAACAACAACTATGAATCCACATTTGAAATGGCTCTTGGAAGCACCAGACAACTACAGTACAAAAGGGGAATATTCAGGTCAGGCTGTGTATGTGTTCTTTAAACCATTTTTAATGATCTTCAGGACTCAGACTTGGAGGCCTGAGTAGATAAGTGGTGGGCTTTGCTGGTCACAGGACACCACATGTGTGAGCCTGTTCAGGGCTGTGTCAGTGCCATGCCAACTCACCAAACTGAGGTATTTTCAAGGTGACTATCAGAATGATCACTTCCCATAGCAACGTGTCACGGGGAATATGTGCTGTTTTGACTGGGAAGGTCCATCCCTAGCTCTATTTTCTCCCCCACTTGCACCAGGTACACATCTGGGATGCGTGATGAAAACCTGCCAAGTTCATCTGTATCACAGAAAGCGGGAAGCAGTGGTGGTGACATCAGCCATGGCTGAGTGCTGAGAAGTCATGTGAGTGTTTATAAAAGGAGATATAAGACACTCCCCCATCTGTTTGGTATCTCCCAGCTCCCTTCACTCGGGTATAAACCTCCTGCAGATGATGCCAACCCCAGTAGTTCAATGATCCACCATTGCTCCTCTCTCCTTTGGTGAACACAGATGTTACTGGAGATAAAATTACAGGTTAGCTTGGACAGGTCTCTGAGTAGGCTGATCTACTTGAAGATGTCCCTGCTCATTGCAAGAGAGTTGGACTAGATGATCTTTAAAGGTCCCTTCCAACCCAAACTATTCTAGGTTTCTGTGAAAACCACTGCCCATGGTCATGAGGAGCTGCAGCAGTCTGCTTTGGGATGAGGCATATGCATAAGTGACAGCTTTACAGTGACATCTGTAACATTGATTGTCTATTTCGTTGGGTTTTTTTACAAGTTATCCTACAAAATAATTCTATTCATTGGCAACTTTCTTGACATGAACTTCCAGGAGTTACAATGACTAGTGATCCTACAGAATCCTACATTTTTTAAGGGGGTTTAGTTACCCATTTGGCCAAACCATACCAAGAACCATCTTTCTATTGCGTTTTCCAAGTAGACGGTGTTGTACCTGTCAATCCTGCTGAAGCAACAGTTTTCCTCAGAAACAGATCTACCTACACTGCAGTTTCAGACTCTTCCTAATTTTTCTGGAAATGCAGTGTAAGGCTGAATAATTTCAGATGGGAAGCGTAACTGTCTACTGAGAAAAACGGGAACATACACTCCATTTTAAGCTCATTACAGAAAGAATTAGGAAGTCACGCGGATGCAAAGCTAATATCATCCTCTAGATAGTAACTGCTGCATCTAGTACTGCTCAGCAATGTGCAAAAATAGAAGTAGACAGAAATCCACCCAGACAAAAGCCAAGATTTTTTTTCTGACATCAATCAGGTGCCCAGAGGTGGCTCCTGAGCCGTGAACATCCTGTTGGCCTGACTGCCCCAGCGACCCCTCCTCGCCCCCATTCTCCCAGGCACCTGCAGTTTTCTTTGAAGCAGGGACATGGCAGGCATTTCCCAGAGACATGTCAGGACGCAGAAGGAAAAGCAGAGAGTTGGATTCTATCTGTCAACTCACGATGAAATACAGTGACAGCCCCCCAAGTCCCAAAAGAAAGCTCAGTTTTTTCTAGTTAAAATAGTGTTTGGCTCATTCCCTAGACCAGCTGCTTCCTACATAAGTAAGAGGCATGCACAGTGTACAGAAAAGAATATTTGACATTCCTAATCAATTAGATAAGGGGAAAAAACAGTCCATTTTCCTGTTCAAAATAAAATTATCGTGGTTACTTCACATTTCAAGGGCATTTATCTTTCAGCTTCAGACAGAGGGGCACTGAGTAGACTGCAGGTTACTGACCCAGGGCTAGAGAGTGACTAAGCTGCCAGCTGGAATGGAGGAGCCCAGCTTCAGCTCTAGTGGAGTACTGGAATGGGAACAGCTGTGTCAGTTGTCAGCCAAGTCAGGTGTGCCTTAGCAGAGCCAGGACTGTGCCAGGCCAGGAGAAACTGGCAGCCTGGGAGGAGGGAGTTAAAACACCTCAAACCAAATTGTTCAAGGGAAGCACTCCCAGATCTTGCCCGTACACTCCCTGGCTTTGAAAACTTGTGTAAACATTTAACCAGGGAAATGCCAAGGAAATCAAGGTGAGGAAGAAGGTGGCTGGGAGGGTTGTGAGAGAACATAGGCACCTTCCCAACCCAAGTTCAGCTCAGGATGTTTCAGTGGAAAAGGCACAACCTGAGATGTGTTGTGTATGTTTTATTCAAAAGCATAGGAGGCTCCAGGACCCGGGGCAGGTGCCCCACACCACTGCCAGCCCTGCAGGAGAGACAAAAGGAAAAGGTACAGTGGCATGGTGCTCTCTCCTTGAAGGCTATGTGTCTCTGGATCACCAGCAGCCTTTGAGGCCTCTCCACAGTCCAGTGGAGAATGGATGAGGTCTTTGTGAGAACCGACTGTGCTGTCTCCCAGTTTAGAAGAAAGCAGCAGCCCCTTTGCACTGCCCTGGTGCAACCAGGGTGAGCAGGCAGGCTGCAGGTGCCTGGTATGGGATTTACCCCAAGCAATTACAGGCTCCCCCTGCAGTTCTTGGAGACTTCAGTCCTGGACAGCTGTATCAGAAGTCTCAATTGCTGCTGCTTTGCACTTGCAATACCAAGCTTGTGTTCTTCTACTATTTGTCAGGACAGCATATTTCCCCAGGAAAAATATATGCAAATAGGGCAGCGAAGATTCCGAGCCTACAAACCCCTGCCCAGACCCAGCAGAGCCCTCTGGAGACTGCTCTCACACGTGGAATCTTGGGCCTGTAGTGCCACCTAATGAACAGGCGCAGCTCTGAGCCCACATGGATGCTGCTGTGTGCAGGGAAATCAGGCGAAGGCACTTGGTAGGGCACTTAGTTGCTCTCTAATGCCTTTCATCCCTCTCCCACTGTTTCAAAAATTGCTTATTTGATCCTCACAACCCTGCTGGCAGGCAGCAGATAATAACAACCCTGTTCTGTGAACAAGTTGAGGAGCAGCTTTTTCCTGGGTCCAAATACACGAAACAAGTCAACAGTAGTTGAGTAACAAATGAGAGTTAACTCCTTTTTCCGTGTTGCTTTTGGAAATAGTGCTCCAAGGGACAGGGCAAAGCAGTGACACGGTGCATTGTTGCAATTTGCACCCTTCTCCTGGGACTCACTGGCTTGTTCCCCGTGCACCAACAGGACCCACCTGGATGATGAGCCATGAACTCCCATCTTTCAGGAGGCAAAAACTGGGCTCTGTGTTTGGTTTGTGAGGACAGTAGTCAGGCATGAGGATCAAGAGAGGCTCTCAAGGTACTAAAGGACATTCCCTTAGGAAGAAACCAGCTGATTGGTTTTTACATAGGACATTGTCGAGGAGAACAAACATTCCACACAAAGTGCAAGCTTCGTGTTGGTCACAGCAACTGCCTTCTCAGATCCAGAGAGCAAGACACAGAGGTGCCTCCTAGGACTGCATTCTGATTTCTGGATTCTGCTGATATAAGGAGGCATCCCAAGGGACAAAGCATCACACAGGGCACGGAGCTGCCTTTAGGCAGCAGACAGACAGCGTGGGAGAGTTCAGTCTCTCCCTGGAGCTTAGGAGTTAGGGCTGTGCATTCTTCCTTCTCCATTTATCTTTTCAACCGTGATTTCAGCTCAGGCACCCACCAGAGCAGAGGCCTCTTTAAAGGTGCTGTCACAGAGTGCAGCATGTGTGTAAATGGCAGCCGTGTGGTCAGAGCCCTTCCCCAGAAATGGAGGGTCTGAGCTAAGTGTTCTCCTCAGCCTGGAAGGACTGTAACACACTCTTTCCACCAGCTCAGTCTGCTCTACCCCACACAGCACAGCATGGAAGGGCATGGTTTAATATGGTAGGTCTGTAACATGGGTGGAGAGCACCTCCCAGGTTCAGCATGCCAAGGGAATAACCCAGACGTGTCCTGGCATGAAGGCTGCGAGCCTGCTGCTGGCGCCAAAGCAGCAGATCTGGCCACAAACACCAATCATGTCACAACTGCATAGATGCTGAACCCTCAGCTAAGTGTGAAACAGGCTCTAGCCCCATAGTGGGTCTTTAAATCTTTCTAATTTTTCAGAGTGCTTCAGGGGTGAAGGAAGTGAGCACTGCCACTCTGGCCCTTCACAAAGGAAGGAAGAGGGGGTATACACTGTCTCACATGCAAATAGTCCTCTGTGAAAAGAAACATTTTTAGGGCTGGATGCTCTACAAACAGGTGGTGCCAGGAGAAGATCGTACATGAGAGTGGGAGTCTTTGGAAGTTTTAAGCAATGAACAGCTGAAGAAGTTTCCACAGAGCATGTGGGAGCCAAGGCTTTTCAAAGACATATCATATGTCCACAGATGGGCAGGCTTTCACTAAAACAACAAAACTCAAATTAATTGAAACAACAAAACTCAATTTCATTGAAACCACAAAAATATTTTTTAAGAAAACAAACCACAAAAGCACTTATTTTCTCTCGCCCACCCACACTTCTAGTCTAGGCTTCAGAGCAATGAAAATCCTACCACAGCTTCCTGTAGAGGAATTTATCTGAAATGTGTGTTTTGTGTACTAAACCAACATGGTTCACTCTTGCTGTGACAGTCAAAGTGGCCCAGAGAGAAGAAAGACTGCTCTCTAGCTAAGTGTTTCTCTTGGGAAGCAGAGATCAGTGTTTCAGCACCTTCACTAGGACACGTTTAGGTATTTTGCATGAGTCAGGCACTGGATGACATGTACACACAGCCAGGGGTTGTGGTTGGGACACAAATCTCGTCTTGCCCAGGAAAAGGACCATGCCATAGCTGCTCCATTGCCCAGTGAACTCTGAATTCGTCTTGCACTAAGCAAGTGATTCAGTGGGTGAATGTGTATTCCCCTCGCTCTTGAAAAAGAGAATAATCTGGCATTTGGGGGCAGTCTCCCAGAAGGTGGAATTTTATGGCTCTGAAGACAGAGGAGGGACAGGACCTTGATCCCCAACACTACTGGGTTTGGGCAATAATTGTTGAGCTATCATTTAAAAGGCAGGAAAACAACAAACCCTCTTACAATGGCATTTGCAAAAAATGGTAGCTGCTATTTTTTGCACTGATCCTGCTCTGGGAAGTAGCTGAGCTCTTCAAGGAAGTCTGGGAAGAAACACCTTCCTGGAGGTTCTCAGCCACACCTGGCTGTAAGACAAAGTGCAGAGGAAAACAGCTGCCCACCGGGTTGATCTAATACTGAAGGACAATTGCCAGCTGTGTTGGATTGAGAGGAACACAGTCGGGGATTCTGGCTTACCATCCCACTAAAATGGTCCTCTAGGGGCCTTAGATCTGCACCCAAGGCATGGCCACATTTCAAGAGAAATGCTGGGTGCTCACATCTAAAGAGGGTGGAAAGCTGAAGTTGACAACTGTCCTGTACGCTGTCTAAGGGGTGGAGAAACCCCATGATGGGCAAAAAGTGGTTACGGACGGAAACAAAATGACACAGAAAGTATTTTTCTTCACGACAGACCTCAATCAGAGCTCTCAAGGGGTCCTCTGCTTGGGCCAGATGATCTTTCCTCTACCCTCTAGGACTAGCTCCTTTGGCAAGGCCGGGGGACTTCCCTTTTTTTTTCCTTGTGTCTGCTGTGTAACACCTGGAGGCAGAGCACTGCTTTGGGCTGGGGCTCACTGGCCATCCAGCGTGGGGAAATCCTTGTGCTGGGAGCAGATCAGAGCCAGGGGAGGAGCACACAGCAGCACAGCTTTGATCACATTGTTCGCTGGCTGCTGGTGCCAAGGGCTCCGGGTAAGCCGAGGAGCTGCCAACTGGCAGCAGGGGGCAGCTGCATTCCTTCCACGCGTTTTAAGAAACTAACATTAAAAGCACTAATTGATGTGAGCATACCGACGGGGTAGTTTTTCTGCCGCCCTTGGGCTTAACCGCACTGATACCCGGCGCATCCTACGTGTGCCTTCCATGCTTCCATGGGGCAGCCGGGGCTGCTCCCCGGGGTCAGGGCAGCACCGACTGTGCATGTTTACTGCTCTTTGCTTCTGCGGTGTGTTAGGAGGCTGCCTGCCGAAACCGCAGCGTGCAAATAAACCGGACCTGTGCTTGCAGGGCCGCAGGATGAGTGCCATCTACCGCTAATTAGACACGGAGCACCCCAGTGGGAGAGGCCGGTTCACCCCCCGGCTCAGCGATAGCTTGCACCCGGCATGGACAGTCCGGCTGCTCGGGGCTGCCAGCTCCGGGACATTACGGAGCCGTGGCAGCACCGTACTCGCAGGCTGCCAGCGCTGGCTTCTGCTGCAAGGTCGTTTGTTGAAGCTTCAAGCAGCGTTTCTTTGGGGATGTGCTACGTGGTTTTGAAGCTATGCTGATCTTTGCTGCAGTCTTCTGGGGGGAAAAAAAAATCTTTGGCAGGATTAGGCTTTGTAGAATATAAATGACCATTAATAAATTTTTAGTGTTAATGTAAGTGCTTGTATCAACTGGAAGCTGAATCGCTTAATCAGGCTAGCAGCAATTAAAATGGTAATTTTTTTCTGTACTAGATTCTGCTTGAAATTTTTACTCAAGTAAAATTCTTTGAAGTTAATTGGAATTTTGATTAAAGCCTCCTGGATGTGGGTCTCTGAATTTGAACTAAAGAAGGTTCAATATTTGCTTTGGTTTTCTGCACATGGAGTTCACTGCTATATATTAGCACAACTGTACAATTAGTGGTAACAAGAACAACTCCAATAAAGATTTCTGTAATCTAGTTCTTGATATACTTCAGAAAAGGTCTTTTATCACAGAATGGCTTTTAAAGTACTGCTAAAACAGGCTGTAAGATCTGAAAACTTTGATTGATTAAATTGTTTGTCTTAATTATTTCTAGTCCCAACGAATGGCTTAGCAACATTCACTTAACAGTAATTCAGAACTTGGATGGGGTGGGAGGATGGGAGATGTTCTTGCTCTTTGCTGTCAGCACTCAGGTTTTGGTTGCCAACGCAAAAGAAAAAAATTGAAATTACATTATAATTGAAAATTATACTGAAATTACATTATAACCATTAGTAGAATGAAAAGTAACTGTGGTGAAACAGCTTTTAAAGGTAACGTTTTGTCTAAAATGTTGCAAAATAAACGCCAAGCAAAGACAAAACCCTGACCAGACTGCAGTGAGGCACTCTGTAGCATTTTGTGACAAGTACTTCAGGCAAAGGAGTGCTTTTCTGAAAGCTGTGATATAACTGGTGCAAACATTGCTTAAACTTCACTTTAGGTCATTTGCTGGTGTGGGAAAAGCAGAAAGAAAGAAGGGAATAATCACGTGGAAGTTATACTGATAATACCAAGCATGTGGGTTCTTTTTATATATCTCTTTATAAGAAGACTATTAGAGCTTCTGATTAAAATGCAGGTCAACTTGTTTTTGAGAACTCCTTTGGTATCCATTAACAAAGTTAATAAACATATGTATTCTTGACCTTAAGGAGACATATAATAAATAATGAGTTGTAAACATCCTGGACTAAGAAGTACAAAAGTCTATCAATAATTGAAATAATAATTTTGAAAGTTTGTTGTGACTAGGGGGTTTCTGTCTCTCTTTTATTTTATCCTAACAAGGTCATTGGAGAACAGTTTCTTCTGTTTTCCAGTCTGACACCTCAACGAGTGGATTCAGATGTCAGGAAAAGGAATACAAGCAGATCCTTGCAATTCAGAGAAATGTTCTCATCTTCTTTTGTGCCTACTTTTTCTGAAGGTCTTAATTTTGAGGAAAAAAGAAAATTTTACCTTAAATATTTTTCCCTATTCCCTCTAAAACACAGACACAGAATATGAGACAGGAAGAATTAAACAGATCAAAGCTTTTATTGTTATTAACAATGATTTTGTAATATAGTACAAACGCCTTGAATATTCAACAGCTATGCTATTAAAGTACCAAAACCCTGTTATAAACTGCTAGTTCTGCCTAATGATTATGCGAAGGGTCACCATTCCTTGACAGTGGACTTTGAGTTCTTAGGTGGCTGCAGCAAGGGTAAGCACCCTGCCAGTTACCCAATCCATACCTGTGGATACAGTATGTTGTGTGCAAATGAACACTTGCAGACTAAATGACTGACATTAACACACTCTCATCGTGTATTTGCCATTTCTACAGTAAGGTTTGGCCTGTCTCAGACTTTGCATGCAAACAGCACCCAGTGACACTCAGTCACAGCAGAGAAGGAACTGAGCACACTTGTGGGAGAATAGGTAGTTGTATACGTAGGAATAAGACCCTGCTCTGATGTAAAAAGTTTCCTAGGAGACTTCAAAGAAAAAACCCTCAGTCTGTTGTTTGAAGCAGTGGTTGGGAAGAAAAAGCACGTTTCTGCATAGCAGATTGGTGTGCAAGGGAGCCTGGATACCTGAAAGCCTGCTCACGATGTCCCTGTTTTCTCATGCCTCTCCCAAGAAAGCCTTGGTCGCCTTGAAGAGGTGGCCTGAGGTCCTGCTTGTTCCACAATGACCGATAGCTACGTGTGTGCTACATCCACCGAACACCTTCATGCTGCTAGAGGCCCAGAGGCACCCCCAGGACCCTGGACATCTCATCGGCCGGACTGATGCAGCCTGGATTGATGCTGAAACCAGGACTGACATCCCATCAGCTGGATTGACACTGGAACCAGGACTGGTGATCCCTTTTTCTCTCTTTTCTCCCCTATTTATCTTTCTTTTCTTTCTTTCTTTCTTTCTCTCTCTCTCCCCTGCTCCTCAACCCCCTGCCCACCTTTTAATTCATCTCTTCTTTTCTCTCTTCCTTCTCATCTTACCCCTTTTTCCAAAACCCACTGCCGTGTGCTTATACAGTAGGTCAGGGACTAACATACCAATTTCCATGCCAAGTGTGTAATTTACTAGTAAAACTTTCTGATCGTTTGCGGGCCCTCGGACTTTCGTCGTTGCTTTCCACCACGAGCATTGACGAACCTCGGGTGCTTCCTTCCCCTTAAAGGTGGGCCGTGGCAGTCACCTCGCTCTGAGGCACCTGCAGCCCGGGCACAGGAGCCACGCCGGGCTCCTGCCGCA
>VWZT01000559.1:560621-580764 GCA_013397055.1 Pachycephala philippinensis
GCATGCAGTGTGTAGAGATCCTCCGGTGGAAAGTTCCTTATAGGGCAGTGTTTTCCAGCCTTGGGAAGCTGATGAGCCCCCCAAGAGGAAAATGAAACCGGTTCTCTGCCTCAAGTACCCGTGCTTTCCTTGCTCTGCTCTCCTGTAAAGGTGTCTGTGGCTGCAGCAGTGGCTCTTGGAGAGTGGTCGTCCACATGCACAAAGGCCTTTGCCATGCTCCGGGAAGTGCTTAACAAACCCCTCAGTATAACATTAAATATTTTGATAGTTGTTCACATTGCTTGCGGAGCCCTTGAATGCAGTTTCCAATCACTACACTTTTTTTTTTTTTTAAACCTTGTACTTAGAGTGAAAAAAAAAAGGATGGCTCTGAACTTCAGCTGTGAGCTGCTGATTGCTTGGGTCGAAAGGATGACTGCCTGTGATGGATGGAACAGTGTTTCAGCAGAGCGTATAGCAAATGGAAAGGAACATGCCAGAGATGCTTCATAGGCTCTGAAATACTGTGTTTCTTCTCTCTGCTTAAAAAAAAATTCATCTGACATTTGCTCCTGGCATACATCTCTTTCCTGCATTTATGTGTGCTGACTTCTTGTAAGTTTGTCTGTGAATGTGTGAATGGTTCAGTCTTGCTCTCTGGTTGGCTTTTAGTGTTCTGCCTGGAAGCCTTCTGCAAAGCTATGCTCCAAACTGATGGTAGTATAAGCATGCTCAAACACCCCTGTGCACCCATATTTTGGAGAAAAAGGTATAGCAAGTGTAGTTGAGTGACGAAGTGGCTATGTTTTGAAAATAAACTGATGGGAAACAAGCTTTTTGGTTGCAGAGTTCGGTCCTCTTGATTGGTTGCATCTCATACTGTAGCCCATATTTGGTTCCGTAGTTCACCTGTTTTCTTCTGCCTTTTTCCATCCTCAGGGTAAAGTAGAATACCTGGTGAAGTGGAAAGGATGGCCCCCAAAGTAAGTTGTGTTTACTTGCCTGTTTTTATTTTAACATTCTGTAATGGCTTGCACTGTGTCTCTGCAATTGAGCATTTCATTCATAATGGGTAATGGCTTGTCCCTCTTTTCAACAACAATAAACAAAACCAAAGAGCCACAAATCAAACCCAAATCTGTTTGTGAATCGGCAGCTAAGGAATACAAACTGTGTGCCAGTCTATTCTGACTGGTTTTTGCCACCACTGAAGTATTTCATTGAGATACTTTCTAGATACAAATGTTTTTAAATTCGTTATGAGTTCAACAAAGAACCCAGATTCTTCTGAACTTGGAATGGCTCCTGCTTTTCTGAGTCAGCACCAAGAGGACCCCACTTTATTTTTAGAGCTGTCTGCAGTCTTTTAAAATAGAAAACGTGTTGATGGTCTTGTCTTCCTCTCCTACTGCTTCCCCTCTGCAATTCACCAACGGAAAGGGGCAGTGTTTCAGGTTTATTGATTGTAGCCAAATGCAGGTGATCTTTGTCCTTTGAAAATTACCGCCATGCCTTCGTTTCCTTGTCTGAAACCTGTTATTCTGAGTGCCTTTTCAGCTTTTGTTTTGGTTGCTACATTGCAAAAAGGAAGAAGAGTCTGGGGTTTTTTCAGCATTGCTGTGCACTGTTTACAGACACATCTCTCATTAAAATGCAGCTGCTTCTGAAGAAGAGCGACTGCTCTGTGCTTAAGCACTCTGTAAAATGCTTTGAGATTAAAAGGATTAGGTAACTGGAGAATATTACTATGTCAGCTAGCAGTCTAGTACAACAGCCTCCTGGCCAACCCATATGGGGCCCTGTCTTTGCTTTTCTGTTTGTGCCTCTGTGTGTACATACACAATGTGCGTGGGTACAGCAGTGTTACACACGCAGTTGCTCTGTGTGTTGCTAAGCAAAGGGAGCTGCCTGTTACAGGTTCATCCTCGCAGCCGCAAAGTGGGGCCCGCCAGGATGGTTCTGACTGGCTGTACTTGGTGTCCAAGAAGCTGAAATGTGGTCTTGGGTGCCTAATTGTTGTGCCTAATCCTTACGATTATGGGCCATGTGTGAAGATAAGCAGCTTCCCCTCTCTGGTGGTGGTGGGAGAGGGTGACTTTATTCTTGAGTGTTCTGCTGTCAGAGTGTAACCTTGTGCACTTGTTGAGCACCAGCTGCCATGTAGTGTGGGTCACTTCTTGGACGGCTTCAGCCTTAAATAGCCAAGTCTTACTTAATCACTGATAGAGGGTGGGAAATGTATTTGGAGCCTGCGAGGCCTCATCCCCTCTTGGCCAGAATACCGATGTTTATCCCATTCTCCTTTCAACAAACGCATTGAAGTCCTTCTCTTGTAAAGTCCCTTGCCAAGAAGGTGGGCTGAGGCATGGCGTAATGTTTCTTGGACAGAGCAGGCCTTCTTCTTAACTGGTGCCTTTCCTTGTCCTGCGCCTTGGAACTCTCGGGGAGACAGAAACACTTTGGGGAATTTAAAGCACAGCTCCCCCAGGAGCAAGGTGATGTCAGGGTTCTCTTATTTTGATGTATGGCACGTCCAAGCATCTTCCCTCTTCCCCCAAACTTCAAATCTGAAGACCGCTGTTTTTTTTCCTTACTCCTGCCTGCCTCCACTTTAACTGTTCCCTCAGTGGTTTGAATTACTTAAACCCAAGATGCTCAGAGCATTGAAGTCACTTTCATCCCACTAGCAGTCTCTGTTCCTTGTTTCTAAACATACACATGCCCGTGATGGCATGTAGCACCACAAGCTGTTTGTATCTTTGTGTCTGTTTCCTCATCCCACATCGTTCCCTTCCTTAATTACCAACCTTGTTGTATTGCTCTTTGTAATCTCTGTACCTATTATCCCATCATTTCCATTGGAAGTATCAGGGAAGGGAATAAGGATAGGTCAGTAGTTTACTGCTTTCACATGCAATTCATATTTCACTTTTTTTTCCCTTCTTCTTAATAGAAAAATCTTATTCGTGCCCTACATCTCAGATTTATGGATTGCACTGCTGGAGTCAGGGAATGGAGGAGTGACTATCTGATTCTAGCTACAAGCTTGTTTACAACTTATGTTGGAGTTAAAAGGAGGGGGAAGAGGAGGAGTAGAAGGAGGGGGAAGGAAGATCATATGATCTGTGTTTTCCAGAGTGCCTGCTCTCTGCAGTTTGCTGCAGCCTGGGCTGTGTGTACCCACATATAAAGCTCCGTGTGCGCGCGCGCGTGGCAAACTCAACCGTGTTTTTTTTATATGCAGTGTTTTGCCACTGCAGCGAAGCCAGAATCTGAACTGCAGAGAAAAAGGCAACACCCACCAGGGTGTTTTTTTAAAGCAAATCCCTTTTCTTCTCCTGCCTATGAAAAGCAATCCAATGACTTCTTTTCCCCCCTTGTGGTGTTATTTTTCTTAAATTTGTAGGATGAGTGCCAGAATCCCTGCAGCTGGGAGGAAACCTTCCTCTTTTCAAACAGTATCTTGGCTTTGACAGCTCACAGTCAGGTTGCTGCAGGAGGCATGAGCAAAGGAGGGAAGGAGAGAGGGAGGGATCAGCTGGCTATGAAGACATAGCTGTTCTTAACTCTCTGATGTACAGTGCACCTTGAGATATCTGAATGTCCTATTTTTGTTTCTCCCTTTTGTAAAAGAATTGTATTTTCATTTCTAGACCCATCCTCCAGTAGTGTTTGTGTATTACAGTACCTTTCTTTTCTCTAATGGAGAGATAAAAGGGAAAAGCATTCCTAAACCACCTCCCCTGTGTACCCCATGTGTCCCATGTCCTCACATGCAGCCTGTGCTCCATCCAAAAATGTAAACATCGTAAAATGCTTTCTTGCTGTTTAAAGGCACTGATACAAATGCACCCTTGTGCACCTGCATGTGACTCCTCTCTGGTCCTCCTCCCCAGGGTCTGGGAGGAACTCTGCCTCCAAGTCTGGATCTCACATTTCAGGAAAATTAGTGTTCTGAGGCATTTGAGGATTCAGATTTGCTTTCCTGCCTTAGAGTTTGTATGGTAGAGACATGGCACCCACCTTTTCTGGGCAAGCATGACCCCTAAGAAGTAAACATGCCGCAAGGACCACCTTGTGATTCAGCTTCTGCAGTGGGAGCGTTTTGGCTGCTTCTCCCTAGGGTTAAGTGCAGCTGTGCTCTTTGGGAACCAGTTTTGGAGTTGCCTGCTAGGTGGGCTCAATGCTCTCCTGAGCATCTGATTCCCGTCACAGCTGTCTGGCTGTCGAGGAGGGAGCTGGGGCAGCGAATGACACTGTTCCTGGGCTGCTTCGGGAGCATGAAGCGTTCGGAGCAGTGTTGGATGGCCCCGCCCACAGTGCAGTTGGGGTATTTGTGTCGATGAGCTCCGCTCGATAGGAACAACCTGTAGGGGGAGCCTAGCGGGAGGAGGAGGCCTTGGCGAGTAGCCATAAGCTTGCCCCAGGGCCCAGGTCCGAACATGTTTGGTTGAACGGCTTCAGCGGAAAAAAATTAAACTCTTAAATGAATCCTTTCAGCTTCAGTGATTAGAAGTAATTAATAATGCAGGTGAGAAACCGTACTTACTCTTTGAGCATTCTAAATTAAGAGAGACCTATTTTTCAGAAAGATGTATCAGACCATGCCTCATTGTTCCATGGGGTTTGTTGGGTTTGAGGCACTGCTGCAGATGAGACCTGTTTAGGCATGGACTTAAAAACAGTTTGTGAGTGTCTGCACAGGCTTTGCACACAGTGTGGAGGGGGCCCTGGGGAGGAAAGTCTTCCCTGTTTTTGTACAAAGAGCCGCTTGATGCTTGGCCCTGCCTGTTTTGGGAAGGGGAGGTGGTGTCTGTGGGAAGCTGGGGAGGGAATGGCTGGGATTCCTCAGAGCTCTCGCAATGTTGTGGCAGGCCCCACCGACCCTTGTGAAGACAGTATCCAGGGCTGCAGCACACTGGTAGCAGGCCTGCAGAGAGAATGTTTCATTAAAATATTGTTTACTTTTTATTCCTTATGTTTTTCTTCAGATACAGCACATGGGAGCCAGAGGATCATATCTTGGACCCTCGCCTGGTAGTGGCTTATGAAGAAAAGTAAGGGCACATGTTCTTTCTCTCCCTGGACACAGGAAAAGAAATAGTGTCTTTATTTCATTATATGCATCAAGTGCCCCTGTTGTCCCTACTTCAGTCAAAGATGAGATGTATAGCAATGAATTCTGCTTGATTTTTGTACCCTGGTGTTGATTGAGATGGACAAGACAGGGTTAAAGCAGCTTTGATTGGCACTGTTCAGGAAATGAGGCCAAGAACAGGCAGCATTGAGCCAGAGAACAATCAGATTCAGGTTTTAATCAAGTCCAGAGCTGGACTGGAGTGATGTGAGGTGGGAAGTTTCTCTAACCCATCCTTGATTAGCTGTGTCAGAGAAATTCCCCTATCGCAAGGTTTCCACTCCTACAGGAAGCAATTGTGGGATGTTTTCCAAGCTCACACTGGTCACCATTGGGTTTTAGTGAAGGAAATTGAGGGAGCTATGCTGTGAAAGGTTGAAGTCCCAACTAGGTTTTATGCTGTAGTGTTTAGTACTCAGTTTGATTTGTATTCCTCTTTCACAGGGAAGAGAGAGACCGTGCATCAGGGTACAGGAAAAGAGGCCCCAAACCAAAGCGCCTCCTACTGCAGGTAGCCTCTTGCTCTTCTGTGTATTTCTAACTCCTTAGCTGCTGTGCTGCTCCTCTGCTCTCAGTGAGGTGGAAACTGTTTGCTGTTGCATGGACAAAATTGGAGGTAACAAGTTAACACAACAACATGAAATCAGTGTTTAGGCAGATAGTTTTAACCTGTCAGCTGAAGAGCTAGCTAATTTGTCTTTTAAAAAGCAAAACAAAACAACAGCTCTTTCTCTCTGATTTAGGATTTTATAAAGTATGGGCCTGGGTAGCTGCAGGTTACCTGGTTTGTGTGTTCTTTTAATTTCATGTTGAGCTTGGACTTTCCATTAAGTCAAAGGTAGCCTGCAGTTGGAAGTGGAGTTTCAGCATGCTTTGACTGTTGCCAACCAAAGCAGCCAATTCTAGGAAGCAGATATTAGGAAGAGCTTAGAAGGTAGTTGAAGAGGGGAGAAAAACGGTGTTGTAGAAGCAGCACACCTTATCCTAGCTCACCTAGATGTTCAGAGACTGAACAAAGAATGCTTTCCCGGTTCCCAGTGGGGAGCCCTGACTGCATGATCAGATGTCTGCTCTGACCCTTGCTGCGTTGGTGTCTTGGCAGCGGCTGTATGGCATGGACTTGAGGAGTGCCCACAAGGGAAAGGAGAAGCTCTGCTTCTCTCTTGCACGGAGGTTTGGAGGAGGAGACAGTAGCCTACCAGGGGCCAAGACAGGGCAGGCAGAGTTCCCCGAGAAGACTGGGGGTGCAGTCCTGCCATTCTCTCTCCGGAAGCAACGCAAAAACCAGAAGTACCTACGACTGTCAAGGAAGAAGTTCCCCCGCATGGCGAGTCTGGAGAACCGAAACTGCAGGCATGAGTTCTTCCTGAATGATGCAGTGGGCCTAGAGGCGAGGCAGAGCCCTGACGAGTGGGAGGCCACGCAGCACACCAGCAAAGAAGGTAAGGCCAGTCACCTTTTGGCTATGAAGTTCAGGGGCATGTGAAGGATGTTCTGCATCCTTCCTCCTTGGTTACATCCTCCTGGGATTGTGGTTTAGGTCAGGTCTTCAGAGCAGCTCTTGCTGGCCCGTATTATGCCCCTCTTGTTTGCAGGTTTCTTTCTTGTTTGAAGAGCACAAATTAATTGTTTTTTTGGTCCTGTTGCCTCTCTGTAGTCTTACATCCCTGATGCCCCTCCCAGTGTCAGAAAACATGCAGAAGATACTGCAAGTTTTTCCCTTTCTTAAAATTTCCTTCAAGCAGAGGTGACCCACAAGTGTGACAGAGATGAATTCTGCTTCTGTCCAAATTATCCACGTGTGCTCAGCCTGCTGCTTGGCTCAAAGGACTTTGGCTGGCAGTGGACAAGCTTGGACAGCGGCACTCCTCTCATAGTGCTGCTTTGAGAAGCATACAGGAATGCTGCTAAGAATGCACAGTGTACTCCCCTGCCCCCTCCTTCCCTTTCCTCTCCACACCCTTCTAAAGTCTCTTGCTGTAGAGCTATGTGAGAGGGGGGGAGAGAGATGAAGTGAGGATGGTAACTCTTGTCTGATCCCACTGAGTAGGCAGTATGAGTGTAGGCATGGGAGATGTCCAAGCACATTTGGCATTTTGGGGAAGGATACCAGCATCTTGTGCAGGAGGGCTGTGGGATGTGTGTGTTGCTCTCAGTTACCAGGGAAACTCTATCCCTGCATTATTAGAGCTTCTGAAGGCGTAGCTTTCCTGAGGAGTGGAAAACCAGGGCTTGTGCTGGTTGTAGTAGCTAAGGAAATCCTGTTACTCCTTGCTAGGAGTAGCTGTTAGCCAGGCGGAATTGGGCAGGATCTTGGGGAGAGGGCTGTGTTCTGAGAATCAACACTATTCCCTCCTTTCTGAGAGAGACTGGAATGGTAGTCAGAATCCAGGAAGGCAGCAGTGGGAGTAGCAGAGAGGAACCCAGTGTTACATCCTGGCAGAGAGGAAATGTCTGGGGCTGTTCTCCCCAGAAGTGTGAGGTACTAAAGCACTTGGGAATCAGAAGAGTAACTGGCACTATAGAACTGTAAAACTGTTCTTGTTCTCCCCTTGACACATGGCCTGCATGGAATCCCAGTTACTGTTAGGGGGAACTGGACTCTTTCTGGGGGGAAAGTAGACACCCTGGGTGTTTGAGACAGAAGCCAGGAAATACACTCTTAAGGGGCTCTCATTCTTTGCCCAGGTTGGGACAACAAAGTGTATAGTGGACAGGTAGAGTGGCAGGGAGAGGGTGTTTTCCTTCCTCTCTATTTGCATGGCAGTCTCTGGGGGCTGTGGGGAAGTGAGCCTTTGGGTGGCAGAGGGGCTGATAATTATTCTTACAGTGAGAAAGTGCAGGGGTGCCTGGGTTTCTTGTATGGAGCTGTCTGGGAGCAAAGGAGGCATATGAGAAAGGAAGAGCAGCTTCTCCGTAGAGCAGTACAGTGAGAGAATCACACCCAGGCTGCGTTGCAGGTGCAGTACGAGGCAGACTCTCCATTTTGGCTCCCTTTGACTCCCCTAGGAGTATCTAAAGAGTGTGTGTAAGAGATTTTAATTTTTTGCCTTTTCAGCAGGATAGGGCATTTAGAAGCAGGTGAGCTCAAACCAGGGTGAGTGTGCTTTGCTGTCACAAAACCAAATTAGGGGCTGAGATGGGATGAGAGGTATTGGGGAATTGTGGATGGTTAGATGAACTTGCTGATTTTACAGGGTTTTTTTGACTTCTGCGTAGGCTGCTCTGATGCCACTGTGTATCTGGACACCTGATCCTCCATTTTCCCCTTAGCCTCTGAGGGGAGGGCTTGCACATGTTCTTTCTTGCTCTGTACATGCAGATTCAGTACAGGCTGATTTCACCTGTGGTTTGTCAGAAAGCAGACCCTTTTTCCATCCTTCCTTTCCCTCTCTTCTCCCTCCTTTCTTCTCCCTCACCTTCTCTGTTTCACTAACATGCTCTCATCTGCCTTTCTTTTTGCAGCAGATGTGGATGCCAGTCTCCCTTGGATCCCCACTGTGCCCCCCAGCGAAGTGACAGTGACAGACATCACAGCAAACTCCATTACCGTCACTTTCAGAGAAGCACAAGTGGCTGAGGGCTTCTTTCGAGACCGGAGTGCGCAGTTCTGAATCTCTGTTTGCAGTGCTCCCCCAAACCTGTGCTTTTAGGGTGGGGCTAGGGAAGGGTTACATTATCCCTTAAGAGAAAAAAAAAATCCAAAATGTCTCCTCTTAAAATGTTTACAGAGACCTTTTTTTTTTTTTCTCCTTTTTCCCCTTTCAGATACGCAAAAAAGGGCAGTGTAGGGGTTGTGTGTTTGTCGTTGCTTTGTCCAGCTGAAAAACTGACAGCCCTTTCCCTGGCAAAGACTCCCCTCCTTGATGTGAAAGCAGCAAGCTGAACAATTCGCCTTTTATCCTGTCAAGTGGCGGCAGCTGCATTTGTGGGGAGAGGGCATGTGGAGGTGGAAAGAGAGCTGGATCTCTAGCCTGCCGCCTTGTTCTGCAATTGATATCCCTTGGATAAAGATACATCTCTGTACATTGCTCTTCCCACCTTCCTCCTCCCTCTCTTCCTGCAGCAGTGAGAGGCGATGGATCCTACCTGTGTAGATAACTCCAGCCTGTTAAGACTTTCTCTCCAGTGCTGTTTTCCCTGTGGCCTGCTGTCAGGACTTCAGAAGCATATTTGCCTGTCTGTGGTAAGTCAGTCTGTGCAGCACGGGTCCGTATAGACAGCAGAGCCTTCTCCCTTTGATTGTTGATTATGCGGAAAGACGGAAATGCATCTCTGAAATCCAAATGGCAACATAAATTCAATTTGCCCTCATTAAAAGCTCGGAAAGCCAGCATAGTTGAGACATACCATTCTGTATATGCTAAACAGGATTTCAAGGCTTGGCTCTGCTGCATGACGAATGTGTTATGGAAAGTGGGGTCTTCTTACCCTTTGCCAAATTCAGTATTAATAACAAATCCTGCCCTGAATCTGTGGTAATAAGTTGGTTGAAAACTGACTCCTCTCCCCTGGGAGGAGAGACTAATAGGACAACTGAAGCATTGCCTGGCACTGCAGAGATATCCAAGATACTGGCACAGGCCCAGGACATGGAAATTGGACAGAACTGAGCTAGAAATGGACCTTGATTACCAGCAAATTCTGTTCTTGGATCCCATAGAGAGATCCAAGATAAACAACATGTGGGGAAGGCATGTATTAGATTTGAGGAGGGGAAGAATTCCTAATTCTTAACAATGAGAATTCTTGGATTATGCTGCCTGAATGATACTCTTCCATGACTCCAGTCTCCTCACAGTATCTGTGATCCTGTACTACTTTACTGATAGGAACTTCCCCTTGGAAGGCTTAAAAATCTTTGCCAAGGAAAGCGGTCTGCATTTCAATAGACCTGCCTGATCTTGCACTCAAAAATGCCTTGTGCTGGACTGCCTGTGACACTTTGAGGTTTTTGAAGAATTGCTGTGTTTTGAGTTGGTAGTTTAGCATAGCATCTGTTCTTGCACATGCATGTTCTCTTCCATTTTTAAAAGCAAATTTTATTTAAATAACTTAATTTTTTAAATATAGACCTTTTCCAATGGAAAGCAAGAAAAGTAAGGTAGAGTCTGAAGTGGGAACTGCGGGACAGAGTGCTGCAGGGTAACATTGGCTACTGTCATGATTACTGTCCCCAAATACTATGTTTCCTTACTCCACCCCACCTGAAGCATCTCTTATCTGCTGTATTTATTCAAAATGAAGCTATGAGCCTTCTTAGCTCTGAGATAGAGACACCTGTGGAAATCCTCAATATGTTTCTTTGAGGGGCTTGGCTACTGTCCTGCAGAATTTGGGAGCTCTAGGGTTTCTGATCCTCCAAACATCTACTTATTGTAAAGTGCTTGGACTGGCACTGCGGGTTTTTACTAGAAGCAGTTTTTACCTCATATAGGATATGGCAGCTCAGTGTAGATTTAGGATTTCCCCTTCCATCTCAGAGCTGTTTGAGCGGGCCTGTCTTTCATGCCATCACAGCAGTTTCAGGATTGCTGGGAAGATCTTGAATTTCTGGACTGACCTTTTGTCTCTCAAAGAAGTAAGATGGGAGTTTTATTATGGAAAAATCTGAGAGGGTGAGAAGTGGAAGCTGGGGGGGAATTATGTGGTGGGAGGAAGAGTGAGTGGGAAAGAAGCTTGCAATAGCTAGCAAGGGCAAGCTGATGAGGTAAGCATGCAGGCGCAGGATGTTTGTTGAACGTGGGTGTCCAGAGTGAGGCTTCTGTGTCTGGAGTTGCACCTTTTTTTGCAGGATGTGGGGTCAGACGGTGTTGTTACCATCACCCACACACCCCCTCTTCCTGATACCTGCCAAATATGCTGAATACCTACATCTCTCTCCTGTTGTGACCAGTGGACTCACCACATGGCCCAGTCCACTCTTGCGAGTTGGAGCAGGTCAGGTAGTGATGGTTGCAGAAGCGTAGTGTTTTAGCTTATTTTAAAAAAAAGTCTTGAACTGCAGCTCATCCTGCTAAATCTTCATGGCATTTATAGGATCTGGTTTCTTTATTCTAATGCAGCAACTGCTGCCTCTGTCATGTCTTCATCTCAGTGTACAAATACACCAAAAAAAGCTTCCTATTTACTAAGTTCCTGGCTTTGGCTGACATTGGAAGCAATATCAATCCTGCAGCAGGAAAGAGCTTGTCCTAATAAACTAGATTTCCATCCTCTGCTTTTCTCTCCACTCGCCAGCTGACACTTCTCAACACTTTGTTTTGGCACTTTTCTTTAAACATATTTTCTTTCTCTTGCAGTGGAGTTTTCAAAGACCTGTGGTGGTCTTTCAAAGAGGATCCACCCACAGCTTCATATCTTAATCATTTTTTTGGATCAGGCTATCTAGTGTTCTGCTGGTGACTAATCATCCCGCTACACGAAGTGTGGAACAAAGTACCTGGCTGCCATGCTGCTTTGTGTCAAGGAGGAGCCAACCATAATGGGGTTAAGACACAACAAGCTGCATGTGCGTGGGTTTGGGGGGGGGGTGTGAAGAGGAGTTTGTGGTAGGAAACGAAGCAGTTACTTCGTTGGTGTGGACTTTTTTTTTGACATTCATGAATTCTTGTTTATCTCAAAGATCTTTTCGAGAAGATTTTTCTCCTGATCTTTTTAAAATGTGGCTCTGTTCCACATTGTCTGCTGACATATCACTGTAAACTTCCTTGGTAGAGCTGGTCTTCAGGGACTTTAAAATTAGCTTTATTCCACCTCTGCAGGTGTAGAGAGGGTTTTACTAGTAATGGAAACATAGGTTGACTGGGTTTGTCTCTTCTCCCCAATACTGTCCATCTGCCAGTTCAACCCAAAACCTGACAATTGAATTGGGACCTCCTGTGCTAATGTATCATGAAAATCAGATGCTGTGTTTGGATCTTTGTTAAGCATTCCGTTTGATTAGAAGAGCCAGAATAACATCCAGCTGAAGCTGAGTTTAATAATTCTATTTGAAGCACAAGCTGAGAATAGAAATGGTCTAACTCTCCCATACCTTGTTTGGCTCCATGGCTGTAAACAAGAAAAATAAACTTCAGCCAGTGGAAATTACTGAACTGTACACAAGAAACAATGTTCTCAAAGAACTGCTCTAATAGTCATTCTTAGAACTGTTTCCATGCGAAAATCTACCAGCAGTGTTGGGGGACAGAAGTTTTTATTTCATAGATCTTGCAGTGAACTCACTGTATCTGTGACAGAACTGAGGGGCTTCATGAGACTGGAAAGCCTTTATTGTTAACACTGTGTTTTAAAAAATCTATGGAAAGGACTGCCTCTGTTCTGGATGGTTATAAACTAGATGTTATTGCTCTGATATATAAGTGATGCCTTGGAACAGCAAGTTTTAACACGTAAATAGCGGCATTAAGTAGCCTCCTGCATGCTCCTTATTGTCTTGCATTTGCTTGGGGGCCCTTCTGCTTGTGAAGTCAGACTAAGGTGATTCTTTTCTTTTTTTCTTTGTTTTTTTTTTCAAGCAAGACCAGAATATTATTGTGAGAACACCCAAAAGCAGTTCCATTTGCCAAAATAAGCCCAAATTTGTTAGTTAATTGACTCCTGTTTATGTCAGAGCTCAGACATTGAGAAGCTTATTGAGAAATGAATGGCTTTTTTTTATTAGTGTTGTGAAACTGTCCAGAATTGTTCTTCTGGTGTTTTGTGACTGGATGTATAAAATTGTTTGTTCACCTCACAGGGGGCCCTTGGCCCCAGCACTGTGTCATGCTGTATGCCAGCTAGTGCTGCTTGATGGTTTCACTGGAATAGAGAAGGGAGGCCTCACACAGGTCAAAAAATAGGCAGGGTAGCTCAGGCAAGACCCTCCGTGGTAGCCACAACAGAGGCTGGGCTACGGAAGACAGTGGAGGCTGTCAGCCACATCTATGTATTGAGCAAAGCAAAGTCTACCACCACCTCTCCACCTCTTCCTCTCCTCTGAAGCTTTGAGCTTTTGTTTTCAGAAGCAGGGAAAGTGCAAAAACCTCCTTTTCTAAAGCTAATTGGTATCTACCCGTGTTCTGTTCCTCCCTGGCTTACCTGCAGCCCAGGAAGAAGAGGGCAGTGGGCCTTTCTGGGAAAATAATAGGGACAAATGCTGGTCAGGGAAGGGAGGGACAGAGTTGCCTTGGAGCTGCTCTCACTAGGTGGTTGAGGAGGGGCCTTTGGGTGAGCTGGCAGTTGAGAGAGAAGGTGTGTTATAAACAAAGAACTTGTAGTGAAACTGATCCCTTGCATCTGTGAGTGGAGTTCTGAATGGGCCCTGCAGAGAGGTGAGTGCTGCATTTATGTATCAGTCGTCTGCCATTTGGGAATGCAGGGGAGGTGTGTATGTTGACAACTTGCACAGAGTAATTTCTACATGTAAATGTATAGCATTGGGAGCATACTGCTTTTGCCATGCCTGTTGTAAAGGTTTTCCCCAAGGGCATGATAAACTCATTTTGAGATAATAGCATATGATCAACAGGCCACATTGTCCTGTGCCTGAACTTACTGTCCTCACAGAGGAAGCGTGAGCTTCTGGGTGTCAATCCACCTGGATTCCATGCGTGAAGCTGGTCAGGATAGGAAGGCTTATAAAACAGCCCCAGGACAATTGGAAGGAGAGAGAAGCAATCACTTAAAATGAAATTCAAACTCTTCAAATCCTTTCCTGTAACTAGCACTTGCTGTAGAGATGACCCCTTTTTATCTTCCACCTCTTTCTCTTTCCCCCTTGACTTCTTGAAGTACAGTGTCTGTGCAGGGAGCAGGCAGGAGATGATCCCTAATTAACTGGGAGTGGTAGAGGCCCAGGGCTCCATGGGAGCATTTGGGGCTGCAGTGGATTGCTACAAAGTTGGGATGGGGTAGAAGCCTTGCTGCTGAGATTGCCTTATCTGCTGTGGGCTGCCCTACAATAATGCTAGCGGTTCTTCTCTGAGAGCACCAGCTGGATGTTGAAAGGGAGAGCTCCAAAGACTGTGTGGAACCTCCATCACAGCTTATCTCATTAGTGGGGTAGCAAAGTTTTGGCTGAGAGGGGGATTTTGGAGGAGGAGGAGGTGGAAAACCTTTTTTTATTATTGTTGTTGTTTTTTAACCAGAAAATGTAGTGTCAGCACAAAGAAGCTTTTTGCAAATCTGTCAAAATGTTAAGCAGCTTTTTTTTGCTTTTAAATCTGAAGTATGTTTTGAAGCACTTTGGAAATGCAAAGCACTAGGAGTGCTAAGTACTCTTTATCGTCTGTCTAAAAGTGGCATTTGAAAAGCAAAAGATGTATCTGTTTCAGGCCGCTGGCTGCTCCTTATCATTTTTCCAGAGCTGCCACCCAGCCCTTTGCCTCCCTCCCATGGCTGGAGGAGGGGAGTGTACTCCACCATGCCGGGAGCAGAGGGTTCCCTAAGGGAGAAGAGGAGACCTGCTAAATCCCTCGCTTACCTTTGGGGTGCAGGTTGGCTTCCTCCCTCCCCACCTCCTTTGACTGAGGAAAGGGAAAAATGAAGTTGAGTTTCAGTTTGAGTGGTCCTAGTCTGGAACTATGACCATTTCTTCCAGCTCCGGAGACATCTTTATAGAGTTTCCTGTCTGAAAAATTGCACCTTATTAGCTTGATTGAGGAACGAGGAGATGTCTGTCCTTCTGCAGGGAGTGGGGAGAGGAAGGGAGGGTGAACCAGGAGCTGTCTTCAGTAGCTGCTGGATTTTTCCAGAGGCCGTTTCCTCACCTCATCTCCAAGAGAACAGCAAAAAAAGAACTAAAATAATTTAGATGAAGCTTTTGTTCTGTGTATCTCAAGAACCTTTTGAGCAGGCTAAGGGGAGAGAACCCTTCTCCCTCACCTAGTCAGCTCTACAGCGTGGAGGTCAACACCCCATTTCTCTCATTGGGTTTTCAGCACCAGTCTTTTCCCTCAGCATACGCACATCGTTAGAACTGTTTTGCACACTGGCTCATCTAATTTGGTGTGCTCCCTTTCTGTTGCAGGGGGAAGATGGGGGACAATGGGGTCAGTTAGAGGGAAGGGTCCCCGATTATTTTTGTTCCTGTCTCTTCAGTTGTTGCTGTTGTTCCTGTCAGCACGCTAGAGTATTGGAGTCTTTGCACACAGAAAGCTTCCTTTTGCACAGAATGAGCTTCTAGCTTTTGTACAGACTAATTGAATGTATTTGGGGAGGGGGGGAAATAGGGAGTAAACCAATTCCAAACAAACCAATCAGAGTATAATGCCTTTTCTGAGCAAGTATGTGCTGTAAAAGGAGATTGTAATAGCAAAGGGAGGGCAGGCTCAAGTATAATTTGACACAAAGTGTGGTTTTATTTTTGTACTGATATGGATAAGAGACTGTACAGCATCTATTTATTTAGATGATTTATGTGGTAAATGTTGCAAACAAAATTATTAAAATATTAAATATGAGAACTGACATTTACCTCATGGTATGTTTGTGTGGTCATTTACCCCCCTTGCTTTAATTCTACAGCTGAATTATTTTCCAGCAGTCACTTCTGTTGGTGTATAAACATTCAGTGCAGCTGGAAAAAGAATGGAAAATGTGCATGCGTGCGTGAGGAAGATCAGTAAAGAAGGATCGATGAAGAATGGAGCCTGCAAAAGGCTGTTTCTGACATTACTTTGATTGGAGGAGGTCAAGTTTTTATTAATTTTTAACCCACTGGATAAATTAGAGCTGTACAGGGGTGACCTGGGATGATTGGTCTTTGATGGATTACAATTTGAAGAGGAGAACGCCGATGGCACGGTGGCTGCTGCTCTGGGTTTAGGGAGTTCTCTACATCCTTGCACAAGGCTGCAGTGCCAGCACAGCTCTGCCAACACCAGGAGAGTGCTGGTGTGCCCCATATCCTGCATCTCATGGCAATGGAGAAAGTCTGAGGTGAGGCCTGGGCTGCCAGGCATGCTCTGGAGTGCTTGCCAGCAGGAAAACAGCTCTCATCCAAGCCAAAGCCTCCAATGGTTTGGCCAGCAAGGCTTCCAGGGACCTCTTCAGGAGCACAGCTGCTCCTGGGTACAGTTTGGCCCCTGGTTCATGCCACGGCTTAGCCAAGGAGCCTGAGTCCTGGAACTGCTGATACTCCATGGAGAAAATCCCAAATGTCGTTTAGGCCACTTGGGTGGGTGGCTTGCTCCCTCAAGGTGTGTCTCACTCCATCCCCAGTCCTCTGTGGAGGGGGAGGCCAGGTGTTTATCGAGGTACCTGGGCAAGAGAATGGGGCTGTCTGAGATGCCTCTAGTAGATGTAATGTGGGGGTGAGCCCTGCACCTGAATGCAGCTATGGCATCGATCACAAAAGCATGTGGAGCAAAAGCAGAGGGGGATGGGGTGCATTTCCTGAGTCAGTCATGGCTCAAGGCAGCGTGGTTAGGTCTTGCCTGTGTAACCAAAGCGCTGTCAGCGTGCTTGCCTTGAGCCAGGGAAGCTGGAATTGAGTGATGGCATCAGAGCAGGACTCCAGCCAGCCACTTACTTTCTGGCAGCAGCTATCAAGTCAGGTGAAGTTGTAAGAAACTGCAGTGCAGAGTTACGGGAAAGCCTGCTCTGGAGATTGTGTCTTCCTACCTCTGCCAACGCTGCAGAGGCTGGCTGGTGCTAGAAACAGCTTGTCCTTTTGCATGCATGTGTTGGCTGGATTAAAGGTTAATCTGGGCAGTCCTCCTGTTTTTTTAATAATCTGTTGCTATGCCGCCCCTCTGATCCGTGCAGTGCAGCCGACTTGCCTTGCACAGCTCTCCCCATCAGATGCCTGAGAACAGGGGCACTCGGCAAAAGGGGAAACCACACGGTTTGAGCAGTTCGGTGTTCTCCGAGAAGCACAGAGTGAAATGCAGCCTGTGTGACCCCTGCGATGGCAGTCACTTCCTGTCTGTTCAGTGCCACACAACTTCCCTGCTCTTGCTCCTTCTCTTCACAGCATTTTGCTGGCCAAGCAACTGTTTTTGAATCAAGAATGCAAGAAATCTGGGTGACTTGTGTAATCATCCTGATCCAGTGGCAGCCTGGGCAGCTGGGCCTGCTTTGGGAGCTCCTAGGCAGGCCCCAGGGGGATCATAGCATCTGACTGGTGTAGGCACAGAACAAACCCCATGGACCTTCTCTCTCTGCTACATCAAAAAGTTAGTGGGGTGGAGGGCTGGTTGTTCTGGCCATTTCTTGGGCCATGCTGAGCCACCCGTGCCTGGTGTGCAGGGAGTTACGTGGTCAGCTCCGAGGGACCTGCCTTTGCTTGTGTGTGTTTCAGAGCTGCAGCAGGGGAATCCCAGCACACATTGACCTGGATGCCCATAGTGCCAAGGGTTTGGTTGGAAACGTACACTGCATTGGCTTGAGGGGCTGGGCTGTGTGCCGCTGTTCCTAGTGCAGGTGAGGGAGTGACCATTTGCTTTCTGACAGTGATCTCACTGGACTGAGGAGCAGCAGAGTCAGTTGATGAACCCTTGGAGCTGTTCTCCTGGAGGTAAGTGCTGCTACTCCTGCCAGGTCCACAAAAGATGACCTTGGAGACAGCTACTGACTTTGAGCAGGTGAGTTTCCCATTCTCAAGTGCCATTTCAAAAACACATAAAAATGTTCTTGCACCTGCTGCTGTCCCCCTGTGCCCATACACTGCTGGCCAGGGGTTTTGATGTGAAAGATCTTGTTGCTCTCCCAAAGCGTATTGCTTCCAGGCACTGAATTCCTGGTCCTACTAAGAAGGGCTACAGTGTATCCTACGGCACCAGGGTCTTGCAGGCAGCGAGTTGCCAGAAAAATATTTTATTTCAGTGTCTGTAGTGAACAATAGCTGTTCTGGGAGGGCTGTCTTCCCAGGTGGGTTGGTTTTTTTTAAAGTGTTTTACTGGAATTGTGAATGAAACAAAGGAAATGCCCAACAATGACCTGAACAGCTGGATATTCGGCTACTATTTTGCTTTGTGAGAGTAAAAGTTAGATGAAAGTGTTAGGCAATACCTGTGCAACGGCAGCTCGCAGTGATTTGAGCAGTCGGTGTGGTGGGAAAGAAAGTTCTACTGACAGGTAGAAGGAGAAAATAACTAGAGAGAGCACATGGAGCTCTCTGAAAAGCTGCTGCACCTTCTGGTCCATGGATCTGGGTGCCTTGTGCTCCTGTCCTGAGGCGGGGTGTGCTGTTCATGACCCACACATCTGTTTTGGGACAAGGCCACCAGTCTTGGCTGCTGCACATGTGTTTGTCTAGCCATGTAAAGACTTTTCCCCCTTTTGATTTAAGGGTGCCTGCTTTTGAGGGTGGATGATATTGCTGTGTGAAAGTTCAGTTACTTGACATTCAGCTACAAATGTAAAAGCAGTTGTTTAAACAAAGTGAACAGTAACAAACGCTAATTTAAATGTGGATGGTGTTAATGAACACTTAATGTGCAACTTAAAAAAGTGAAAAGCAAAATGCAATGGGTGTGATGGACTTGTTCTTTTGAAGTCACCTTCAAGCATATGAAGAACTGAGATTAAAAAAAGGTGGTGTCTAGGGAAAAGGGGCAGCCCAGAAGGACTTGACCCACTCTAGGTGAGTGGGTCTTTGTTCTTGCCTGCCCTGTGATGCCAAACACCTGAGAAAGGGCCTCTTAAATCCTATTCTCGAAGTGAGGGATATGACCTAAATGCACAATTATCAGTGATGAAGCACGCTGTGGTTCAGTCCCTGACCACAGAAACACCTCCTTCTTCGAGTTGTTCACATGTCCTGAACCAGGGTCCGTGTGATTGTCTCCATCAGCATTCATCAACCTCTCCATTAACCCCCCTTCAAATGGGGACATGGCAGTGGGGAGCACATCCTCTCCTGGGTCACTTTTCCTGCGGGCAGAGAGCTTGTGTTGGCTGCAGTATTTCAACTGCTAAGGTAAAAAAGAACAAAACCCTCTGACAGATCTTGCCTGAATCACAAGCAGTGAGGAAAACATTCATTTTCCTACCTGCCTGCCTTGAGTTTGGGAAATCCATCCCTGCTGGGACTGATACTATAGCCATAATGTAGCGGTTTCCAGAATACCCTCCTTCTGGGTGAAACCGCTGAGCAAGAGGTGGAAAGGGAAAGGGAAGATGAGTGCAAATGGAGAAAGGGTTAGCAAGGGCCACAGGGGCTCTGGAGGGTCCCTGCCAGGCCAGCTGAGGAGCAGGTAGCAGAGGGATTCCAGTGCTCTGCAGGTACCTTGATGGTCACGGTGGGCTGAGAAAGAGCAGCAAATGCAGGACAACCATCACCTATAGCTCTTGTCACAGCTCCCACTTCTTCCAGAGGGTATCTGAAATGCACTGCCTCCTCACCCAAAAACCAGGTGAAAAAGCAGAACAGGCCAGATAAGGTCCTCCAGGTAAGGGGGGACCCTGAGTTCCATACAAAAACAACTGCAAGGCCGTGAGCTTCCATTTTGAATCACAGAGAATGATTTTTGACTGAGATTTTTGTCTTTTTAGCACCTGCAAGAGAGTGTAAAGTATGCTGCAAATTAATTAGGGGTTTGCAGTAATGGTCAGGGCAGGAAATTCCTCTAAGTGACTTAACATTTTTCTGGTTTCTTTACAGGTTTACATAGTGTGGTTGGCCTATTTACCTTGTGGTACCTTATACTGGCTCAAAATTTGTAGCTTATAGTGGCACACACTCACGCCAGCTAAACGGAATAAAAAAAAAAAAAAAAAAGAAAATATGTCAGCGCCTTTATTGCTAGTTTTTGCCTTGGTATGTGCTTCAAGGCTGCCTGCTTCCCCGCTGGCGAGAAGGGGTGACGGTGCATCTGCAGCAGGAGAAGTGGAGGCTGCCGCCATTGTTTTAAGTAAAAAAAAAAGGCCCCGTTCGGGCGGGAAGGGGCAATACCGCCGCCATGCCGGGGATCTGCCCGGGCGGGATTCGCTTCCCTCCCCTTCGCTCCTCTTCCCGCTGCGCCGCCGTCCCGGGGACCCGAACCCCCCCGCTCCGCACGCCCCGCCCGCGGCGCGGCCCCTTTAAGGGCCTTTAACCAC
>VWZT01000559.1:580869-602009 GCA_013397055.1 Pachycephala philippinensis
CGCCTTCTCCCCCGTGTGTTGCAGGGGCGCATCGAGTACCTGGTGAAATGGAAAGGCTGGGCCATCAAGTGAGTGTATCCCGCCCGGGCTGCGGGGATGGGGGGCACGGGATGGGGCAGAATGGGATGGAGGGGGAGGTATCTGTGTGCGGCTGCGGGGGGATTTGGGCGCTAACCGCTTCGCTTGTCCCCTCCGCTGCTCCCGCCGCGGCAGGTACAGCACCTGGGAACCCGAGGAGAACATCCTGGACTCCCGCCTCATCGCCGCCTTCGAGCAGAAGTGAGTGTTCATCCCCCACCCTGGGCTGGGGGGGCTGCAGCAGCAGGTTTGGCTTTGGGTGGGCGAGCGGGAAACTGCGTCCAGGCTCTCCTTTTTTTCTTTTTTATTTTAAATTTCTTTTTTTATTTCTTTCTTTTTTTAAACGTGTATGCTTCTATTTCTCCCTTTGGGAAAAGTTTTAACTTCTTGACAAATTTGATTCCCTAAAGGGAACGAGAGCGTGAGCTGTACGGGCCCAAGAAGAGAGGACCTAAACCTAAAACTTTTCTGCTGAAGGTAACTCTTACTTAAATAACTTAGGCCTAGCAAAAAAATCTCTCAAATCTTGCCGGTGCGTGCCCTTGGAAGGACTGGACTTTCAAGTGACTTGTGCCTGATGCCTGGCTCTGGGAGCGCGGGGAAAACCCGACAGGAAAGGGGGGGGTGGGCAGAGGCGCAGAAGCGTGTGAGGGGAAAGCGCGTGTGCGTGCGACGGGTGCCTCAGCAGGACGGTCAGCACACGCAGATGTGCGTGGTGAGCCGGCAATCTCTTTTTCCAATATCCTCTCCTTCTCGTGGCCTTCTGTTGCCGCAGTGGAGAGCTAGCCAGTCCTGTTCCCTCTTCCTTCAGCAGGCTGTTCCATCCGACCCGTGCCCTGCAACTTAGCAGCACGCTGAGCGGTCAGGCAGCTGAGGCGGGAATCCTGCTGCCACTTGTGCTCCTCTGATTGCATTTAAGGATGTAGGTGCTCCACGGGAGTTTCATAAAGGGTTCATGCTTTGATCTGTAAACTGCAGGCTTGTTTTGCTTTTGCAGAGGGTGGGGGGGTGAGCGGGAGGAGGAGGAGTGTTTCACCTCTGCATAGGATGGCAGCTGAAGTTTCCAGTTCCCCTCTGATAGACTCAGCATCTCTGCAAGATGTCGTAGCATCTCTGCTTGCTTGCAGTGAAGAGCAAGGAAGTTAGTCCCTAGTGCAGGCCCTATTGACCTGTATTTTTACCTTCCTTTTTTTAAATTAACAACTTCAGTGGCTGTGTGACTGTTATGTGAGCTCTGTGAATTTATTCGTTTACAGACAAAATACCTTGCTCTACTCCCCTCTTCCCTCCCCTTCCTCTCCAGCTGTCACGATCTCAGGCTTCAAATGACCATAGAAAGAATACATCTTTGTACAGTTCAGACAGATGAGCGAGTCCACAGTTCCCCTGGTTTTATTCTGATACGAAGCCCTGGAACAGCCAGCATGGACCGTGCAGTAAGGCATCACTATCACCAAGTCATCCTGTGGCTTTGGGCAAGTCACTTAGGCTTTGTGCGTGTTTCCCCATCTGTGAAACAGGTTAATACTTCCCTTTGCCTGGCAGCAGTAGGAGCTTTACTCAAGTCAGCACAGCAGTTTTAACTGCATGAGCACCGGAAAGCTCAGTGAGGGGTAGGGTGTCACCTCCTCTCTGCTTTGAGAGGGCATAATGAAGCACACAGAAGAAATGCAGGAACAGGCATATTCTGATGCTCTGCACGAAACCCAGGGGACCGTGGTAGTCCTTGGGAAGTCCTGCTGATGGAACTGTCCTCCCTCGTTGCCTGTTTTACTGCTAACAGTGTTCTGTGTCTGTAGCCTGAGAATTACAAACATATCTGAGATGTACTACCTCTTATGCAGTATTCAGGGAAAACAGACTAGTTGGCTTTCCTCTTTCTGGCAGTCATGCATTAAATGTAACCCTTGTGTTTAGATTTCCAACAATGCGAAGGAACACTTGAAGGGAAAACCACCAGCTTGAAATAGTTCTCTGCCTGCATTAAAAAACACTGGTATTTGTAACACCTGACACTGTTCAGAGCTGTAGAGAGGTGACTATGCTATGTGTAATCAGTTTCTTTTGATTCTGAATGTGATAGGGGCATATCTATTGCCATATCACTCATTTAGAAAAAAAAAAAAATCACTCATTTTCACTCATTTAAAAAAGCAAAACCAACCCCCAAACTCCAAACCCACTCATTGCTTCTCTTTTCCCCTTACCCTTTAAAATCCCCCTAAACTTAACGTGAATTATTCAGCAGCATCCTTTGAATCACATCCATGACACGTTTCTGTGGCACATCTTCCTTCTGCCAGCTCCTGAAACGGTGATGGAAACCTGTAGGTTTGCAGAGCTGGCTCTGCACTTTGTAGAAGATGAATCGTGATAGGGAGCAAGATCAGCTCTCCTGAAGGCTGGTGCCACGTTGTGGGAGAGGCTGGCAGGGCGGAGCGCTACCTCTGCCGCTTGGTTTGCACCTCTGGGAAACAGAGCTGGTGGAACTGTTGGTGCTCTGACTTGCTGTTCCTCTGTGACTTCGGATCCTACCCTAAAAATAACACCCCAGACCAGGCAGCGAGAAGTAACTCTGTTTCAGCCAGCTCCATCTGACCTTGTTTGAGCTCTGTTCAGGCAAACCACAATCAACACGACTGTGGTGAGAGTTACAACAGAGACGGTGAGATGGTTTGCGACTCAGTTCTTCTGACCCCCGAAGATGCACATTTGGCCTCTTCCAGCCCCGCAGCGCTGGTGCTGCTGCTGTGGGAGGAGTGGTGTTGGATTCTGCCTCGTGCATTACTAACAGTATTTTCAGTTCTTTCAGCTGCAGAATCTCTTGCCAGTGAGAATTTCGGAAGCAGGGGAAGAAATTTGATTCTTGTATCCCAGAGGGAGTATTTGGAGTTGGCAGTTAAAACAATATTCTTTTTGATCTTTTAACTGAACAGATTAGGCCTGGTTGCAATGATGTTTAAGCAGAAATCTGGCCTAGGACTGCTTTGATAGACTAGTCTGCACTTGACTTGGTGGCTCGCTGGGATTTTTCATGTGTATCAGTGCTTAAACCTAGGCTTCTGAGTCTCCAGAATGGCACCAAAATAAGTGCTCTGATATGCCACTCAGTCCCTTGGCTCGTGTGGGTGTTTTAGCTTGCAATTGGGACTAGGTTTATCCTGGGATTAGTTCTCAAAAGTTGCAGATAGGCACCCAGGGGGATTTACAGAAAGCATTCCAGCAGGTTAGTGTCCCACGCCTTTGGAAAAGCTTTGAAAAGCTGCATCTTTGACCACCTGCTGCCTTTGTAAGCCAGGCTCCTGTTTCTGAGAGCTGTCTAACACTTGCCCTTTCTGTCAGACTGCAGAGGCAAATCACAGTCCAGGCTTTGTAATATCACTATCAAGATGACTGGTGTTGAAAGCGACCCCTGCAAACTTCAACGGCAAAGTTTTGTGCAGGAAATGGGTCTTTATCCTTTGCATGCTAGGGGCAAACTTTCCCACAGCTGAGCTCAGGCTTGGCGGGAGGCTGTAATTCTTGGGAGGCTGCAATTCTTGGGAGGCTGCTGGTGTGCTGCAGCCTTGTGCTGTGCGGACGGGAAGCGAAGTCCTTGGTCTGAATTGGGCAGCGCTGTACACAAGGCTCTTACCTTATTTCTTAGGTGTCTGGCAGAAGTCATCCCTGAGGACAGGCCCTTCAGCATGGATGCTGGTGTGAGGTTAGAAAGGGACATAGCACGTGCTGTAGTGATCTTCCTCTTTTTCTCCTGCTCAGTTTGCTCTTTTTATTTTGCTTTTTTCCTTAGGCACTCCACTGTGTGGAATGCAAACCTCACCAACTCATCTAATAAAGTCTACCAAGTGCTATTCAGAGACAGAGCCTGGTCTGCAAGCTCAGTGGGTGGCTGGCAAAGACCCCTAGTCGGGGTGGCCATAAATACTGAGGTGACAGGAGTGAAGAAGGTTAATGGGAAGGAAGAAGTAAGGGAGAACAAGAGTAAAGGGATTCTTAGTAGGAGAGTGGGGGAAGAAGGGGCTGAGCAGCGTGGTGCTGTGTCATTTCGCCCTTTCTTGAACTCCAGAGTTGGAATTGGGTTTCTTTTGATCTCCTCCCTGTTCATAAATTATCCCTGAGTAATTTGAAAATAGACCATTCCCCTTTTGTAGCATTTTGTTCCCAATCCAGAGGGAAACTTTAGTTTATGGCAGTGTTGCTTGGGAGAACTGTGCTATGAACTGGCTTGCTTTTGCCTTGTCACTTGGAAGACTGCAGAAGAAAGAGGGTGATAAAAAGGCAGAATGGCAGCCAACAAGGGGAAAGAAGAGCTCTTGCAAATGCTGTTTGGAGCAAAGACTGTGGGAATGCAGGTAGAGAATAAAAGACAAAGCAGAGCCAGTAATTTATGAGAGAGTAGTGCTACTATGGTGCAGCAGCACTACTGGAATTGGCTTGATTTTGAAATAATTAACTTGAAATCCATTGCCTTACAAGGTCTTTGGTTTGTTTTTTTCCAAACTGGAGAAATTTTGATACAAATCAGGTAAGAGAGGCCTTTCTAAGCACGTGTCTGTGTACGTGCTTGTGTGCCTCAGTGCGTTAAGGGAATGAATGAACAAATATGCTTGCTGGGCCTCGAGGGACACTTATTCAGAAATAGTAGGGAATGGGGGAGATACACTAGTTCCCAGGGGCAGTGAGGGAGAGCTGTACAAGATAAATAAAGGTGATCCATATCCCAGACGGGAAGAGGGGGAAGGGAAGCAATCCCAGCAATTGGCTTCCTCTCATGACAGAGCACTGCAGCAAGCCTCCAGAAGCTGCATCCTGATGTAGGCTGAGCTGTAAGCAGAGAGTGAATTACTTCGTATACATGCTGAGTACCTCTTCAGCAGTGAGCACATCCTGCGGGTGAAAGCAGCAAAACCCAGAGAGGTAGTTTCCATTTGGAAAACTTGTGAGCCAAGTAGCAAACTGTGGTGACACAGCTGAAAGGGTTCAGCGCGTTTGTTTTTCAAGGACTTTATCCTCATATGGCTTGTGAGTGTGACCGAGAAACGGATCTGTAGCAGGGAGAAGTGTATTTCCAACAGATAAAACTGAATGCTAAGTCTTCTCCAAACCAAAGGTAGCAAGTTACTTAATCTAAAGTTGGAAATGGGAATGAGAGCCTCTGTGCTGTCCTCTGCAGTGAAGGGACAAGTTCATATAGGTGATGCATGAAAAAAACCTGATCCTGTGGTAGCAATACTGAGCTTCCCAAGTGAGAAAGCTCTAGGGGCTGGTCTTAGATAAAGCATCTGATACGATTTTTCTTGAAACCTTACCTGGAAAAACAATCTCAAGGTAAGCTGAATATTTGCATAATGCTCTTTGGAACTTGCATTGAAGCTGGTCACTGGGGGATAGCAGTGTAGCAGCAGGGGAGGACTCTTGGGCCCTAACTTACCCCCTCTTAATAATGTGACCGAAGTATCAATGCTGCATGTAGACTACCTGGAGACTACTGAAGCTGGAATTCAATAAAGGCAGATAGCTGAAACATGAGTTAGAAACAGCTTCAGCCTTGAGAAGGTGCCCCAGAAGTAACTGGAAACGCAGACACAAAGCACGTAAATGAGACCTAGTGGTTCTGGCACACTGGAAAAGTCCAGCGCCTGTACCAGGGCTCTGCACTAGCTGCTGTGCAAGCACAAAACCAAGACAGGTCTCTCTATCAAAACAGGACAGGAGCTGATTAATGTGTACAGGCAGAGAAAGTAAAATCAGGGCTGTGGAAGTGGCCACGTAGTGACCATCCCAGCATTATCACTTCATTTCATGTGGTTGATGGGAAGCTTTGCTCAGGAATTTTCGGGTGTATAAGGAAACTGAGGGTGTCTGTGACTGCTTCCCCCACACTTGTGGGAAGCTGCCTTCTTTCTCTCCCGGGTGATGGAGGTGGTGCTGGTGGAAGGCGGCAATTAGATTTGACTTGGAGCAGAATGGCACAGAGGGGGCAGAACTCCTCACTCCAAGGTATGATTACAGGGTAGGCAATTAATCTGAAAGATATGCAGTGCTGGCAACAGGAGAGGCCCTGAAGGACACCTGTGTCTATCCACTGAAGCTATAGAAGGATTTTCCTTGATGCATCGGTCTGTACCCTCTGCCTGGCTTCCCTGTCCTGTATTTTGGAATGGGACATTGTGTTGCATTTTGCTCTTGGCTCAGCAGTGGTAAAGTGGTGAGAAACCCAAAGCACAAGAGCAGCAATGCTGGAAGGGCCAGTTGTGATGGGGAGTGGGATAAAAAGGAATAAATTTGTTAATTCAGGCTGTGCTGGTATGTAATGTCAGAACGCAAACTGTAACTTGTCCTTGCATCTGCCATCTGCTTCAGAGGGACCTGTGAAGAGATGGAGCAAGCACAGCCCTAGATGTGCATTTGCCTGTGCGTGTGACCTCCAGACAGGGTCTGCAGTGTCTCCAAGTCATGTATTGATGAGATGGGATGGGGAGAGTTGATGTGCAGGGAGTTCAGCTGGTGCTGTTGCTGTGCTCAGGTCTGTACTGTGCCTGTGACAGGAACGGTGTCTTATTTTCTCGACAGTTTGGGGCATGGAGTAACACATGAGGCTGAGCAAAGAGAAACTAGATGGACATTGGGATGCTTTCTGCTACAGCAGGATGTGTTGGGGTTTGTGTGTGTTGGGAACACTTCCCTTTAGCTAGGTGGAAACAGCCCTGTTAGCTAAGGTGCAGAGTGTCTGTGCCTGCCTTGGGGTTGTGCTAACGTGTCTCTGTTTCTTTGTCAGTTGGCTAACACAGAGTCTAGCTCCCCAGTCAGGATGAGTCTTCAGTCTGTATTTTCTTGTACGGTCAGAGAAGGAGGCCTCGTTTTTGCAGTCCTTTTAAAGCCAGGATACAAGTAGTACTGAAGGCCGTGATCATCCAGTGTTAGTCAGAGAGAAACAAAATGTCTTCACGTCTCCATTCTCTGCTCATTTGGAATCTTCTGCAGTTCCCATGGGTATCTCTGTGGGAGAAGAGGGGCTCTGGGTAACAGCAAAGCTCTGGAGCTATAGGGCCAGGACTTTGAGCTTTTTGTGCAGGAGCTGGCTGGGCCCCTCGCTTAGATCTGTTAGATCCCTGCCTTTACACGCACATTTTTTTCCCCAGGCATTTCTCTGGTAAGAGGCACAGCCTGCAGGGTGACAAAGGAGATGGAGTTGAGTGCTAAGCTCTTAGCTGGCAAGAAGCCATCCCGATCTTGGCGTGTGCAAGGGGCAACGGGATGGAAAAGTTGGGGAGGAAAAGCAGCTGTCGTCTTCTAGCACTGCAGTTCTTGCTGCGCCCACGAGGTGGGAGAAGCTCCTCACTGGATGGGCAGTCACGGGGCGGGGGCTCGCCTGTCCCCTCCAGGCCTGTGTGACTTCGACCTGTCACCACTGCTGCGAGGGAATATGGAAGTGGGTTGGTTTGGGCAAGTACTGGGGTGCAGATGGAAGGATGAGCTGCAGAAGCAACAGTGCTCTGATGAGATGTGATGTAAGAATACACTCTGGGTTTCCATGCCCACGTCATATAGCACCAGCTTACCAATGAAACTGTTGTTCCTGCTGCCAGAAAATGTTCCTGTCTCTGGTGCATGAACCAGGGCAGGTTTTGGCACCAGAAGAGCTTAAAAATATTGTTCCCCTGGCCTGGCTCTTGGGGAGGGTTGGCACAGAGCAGTTGAACAGGTGCTATTCCTGCTCTGGTCCAGTGATAGGTTTCAAACAAGTGTGGTGTTCAAAAGGACAAGTCAATCTCTTAGGAGGTGCAGTAAAATTTGAGTTGAATTCCAGCTGGCCTCATCTCTGGCTTTAAACACTGGACCTTGCTCCCACAGCACAGTAAGGATAAATGACTTGCTTGTGACCCTAGTTAAAAAACAGGTCTCCAAATTTCTTGTGTTTAGCAAAGACAGCTCCATCAGACCATTCTCACCAACCTCCATCTGTGTTCCTCAAGACCCCCTTCTACCATGCTTTTCAGAGATGATTCTCATTATGCATTACTCTGCTTCTTCCCCCTCATCTTGTGCTCATTTTGTAGAGGACCTGGTACAATCCCTATGTAGTTCTAAGTGCTGTCTCAGCACTGGCAGTCCCAAGTGCCTAGGATGATGCTGCCTTCTTTTGCTGACAGTGGAGGGTTGTGTACATTGACTGATGATGACCAAGGGGGGCTTTGGGGACCATTAACTGTAACCCTGAAACATGCCTGGGAAGTAGCAGCTTCTCCCTGGGGAAAGCATGTGTCAACAGGGGCACAGCCTAGGGAGACATTAGCTGCCCAAAAATGATAAGACAGTGTCCTATGCCTGTCTGGGGGCTGTGCTGGAGCTATCGATAGTTTGTAGGTGTGTACCTGTGCTTGTCATTGATGTTGGGGATAAGTGTGTCATGGTACTGCTGGCGAGTGCTTGGCCTGAAGTGAGCAGTGCCTGATTTGAGATCTGGCTGCACCTTGGCTGCCTCTCTGACCCTGTTTGTTTTCTTTCTCCCCACCACCGCAGGCTCGGGCCCAAGCGGAGGCCCTCCACATTGGGGATGTACACTTTTCTGTCAAGCCTGGTTCTAGTACCTCCTCTCCCAAACTCCACTCCAGCGCCGCGGTGCACCGGCTCAAGAAAGACATCCGGCGATGCCACCGCATGTCCCGGCGCCCCCTGCCCCGTCCAGACCCCCAGAACGGCGGGAGCGTGGGTGGTGGGGCTGGCATTCGCCCTCCTGTCTCGCCCTTCTCGGAGACCGTCCGCATCATCAACCGTAAGGTGAAACCCCGTGAGCCCAAACGCAGCCGCATCATCCTCAACCTCAAAGTCATTGACAAAGGTGGGAAGCCAGCCAATGGGGCTGGGGGCCTGGCTCGGCCCAAGATCCCGTCCCGAAACCGTGTTATTGGCAAGAGCAAAAAGTTCAGCGAGAGCGTCCTCCGCACCCAGATCCGCCACATGAAGTTTGGCACCTTTTCGCTCTACAATAAGCCGTCTGCTGCACCGACCCCCTCTCTGGAGGGCAAGGGAGAGGCCGAAGGCTCCCAGGCAGCCTCCTGTGGGCTCATTATGGGCTCCACCCCATATGATGCCCCCAGCTCCAGCTCCTCTGGCTGCCCATCACCTGCTCCCCACTCCTCCTCCGACCCAGATGATTCCCCTCCGAAGCTGCTCCCTGAGACCCTCAGCCCAGCCATCCCCGACTGGCGTGAGTCAGAGGTCCTCGACCTCTCAATCCCACCTGAGTCGGCTGCCACCAGCAAGCGTTCTCCCTCGGGAGGGTGCAGTGGGGGGCAGACGCCCTCCTTGTCCCTCTCCTCTTCTGACCCGGAGCAGGAGGCTGGCGACTGGCGTCCTGAGATGTCCCCTTGCTCTAATGTGGTGGTCACAGATGTCACCAGCAACCTCCTCACTGTAACCATCAAGGAGTTCTGCAATGCAGAGGATTTTGAGAAGGTGGCGGCGGGCGGTGGTGGAGGAGGCAGCAAGTGAGCAGCCAGGTCCCCCTGCTCCAGGGGTGTGGGGGGAGCTATACCTGAGAGAAGTCGTGGTGCGAATGGCTGTCCTTAGTTCTCTCCTTCTCCCCTTGGCTGTCCCTCTGCCCTCACTGCCACCCTTCCTTCTCCTTCCCTCCTGCCCACTTCCTCCTGCCTGGAGGCTGGAGTGTGTCAGTGGGGGTGTGGGAGCACCCACTGTTCCTGGGTGTTGGTACTGCTAGGAGGAGGCAGGGAGGGTTGTGGTGGGGCTGGGGAGTGGTTGTTTGTCCTTGAATGTGGTGTTGTCCAACGGGTGGTGGAGCCTTTGGGGCTGAGGGGTGAGTGAGCATGTGTCTGTGTGCCTGTGCAGGTGGTGAGGAAGGTGCTGCTCTTCCTCATTCCCCTTCCATCTTTGACAAAAACTGAAGAGGAGCTCCAAACCCTTGAGGGGAGGATGTAAGAGGATTGGAGCCCTTGTCCATGTCCTCTAGACCTTCTCCCACAAATGTGCATGCAGACTCTTCCATTCTTATGTTTCCCCCTTGCCATGACTACCATCCTGCCATCCTTCCCCTCTTGGCCTGCAGCCTGGATCTGCCCTCTCCTACTGTCCTTGTGGCAGTTGCTGATCCAGATGCCCCCAGAGTGAGGGGAAGAAGGACAGGTGAAATGTCATGCCTGGAAGGTGCTTGAGACAAAGCTGTGGTGCTGGGGGGTGCCCCATGCAGCCTATGCCCCATATTGGCTTCCCCTTTCCTTTGACTATTGGTGCTACCTTGGCAGTTGTATGGGCGCTTTCAGGTGCCCTGACCCCTCCTCTTCTCCTGCATCTTCCAACCTGTTCAGCTCTGCAGGAGAAAGGGAAGAAAAGAGGAGTCTGCTTCCAGCCCAGATCTTCCTCCTGATGTTCATCACTTGCACTTGCTTGGGGGAGAGGGACATGAAATGCCTTTCCCTGGTCTTTCCATGGTGGAAGCGGGAGCAGGCTGTGGATCCATCCCTCAGTCTGTGGGAAGATAATGCCAACAGTGTGATGCTGCCCCCGCTGCACGAGGCTGGTCTCCCGCCTTGTGCGTAAGCTTCCCCTGGCCCTCTTTGCTTCCACTTGCTCCTTCCAAAGGAATGAGGGGTGGATGCTAAGGCAAGTCATTTGTTCTTCCTGCTTGCTTTTGCCTCTCCTGCTCGCCCCTCCCTATGGTGGGTGGCCTAGAAGAGGTTTCCCCTCTGTCTTTTCAGCATCTGAAACAGCCCTTACAACTGTCAACCAAAGGTGCTCATAAGAAATACCTGTCTCTCTCACATTGTATGCGTGTGCGCTGGTTCTCTTCCCCTGAGGCTCCTGTGAGCTGATCTAGAAATTCCTTCTCTTCATCCCTAGCAAGTAGGAGGGAGCAAGACCACAGCTTGTGGTTCGTTATCCACAGCTCCCTCTTTCCCTGACCAGCTTTGTTCACATCCAAAATAAGCTCTATTTTTTGCCTGCCATTTCTGGCTTGCTCCGTTTCTGTGTGGGTCCTAAGCTTCACGGTGAGAAGCCGTTCCTTTGCTCTCCTTTCTTCCTCTACTCACACAGGACTCAGCCTGTAGAGGCAAGGAAAAGAGGTGCTGATCAACTGGTGGGAGAGCCTCACCCTCTCAGCCCTGTCCCTGGATGGGGCAGAGGGGCGTCACTTCTACACAACATGCTGCAGAGGTGAAAAGGGTGGAAAAAATTCCTCATGTCAGGGCTCATTTACTTACAAACCTGCCTTGGGCGGGTGAACACAAGTGGAATTGGCCCCTCTGGTGCTTTCACACAAGGACATTCAGGAGCTGCTGACTCCGAGGAGTGCTCTCCTGCAGTAGTGATTTTGTGGTTGCAGTGATCTGAGGATAGAAGGGAGGCAATTTGTGGGAGGGAAGTAATATTTGTCTGCCCAAGGGACATTGTCAGGGTGGTAGAGGGATAGACTGGCTTCTGACCTTAATTAGGACTTTTGTGCCCAGAGCTTGTCTATTCCCTGCCTCTAGCGCCTGGGTTGGTGTAATAAAATCTTTGCTGCCCTCCCCACAAACCTTGCCTTGCAGTGGGTGGCATTCCAAGCTGTGGGAAACGGTGAATTCACACCAGTTGTGGTTGAGTGTCTGTGCAGACAGTCTGAGGGGGATTCCAGGTGCTGTTAGCACCACCCTTGGTACACCTCTTTCTTTTTCTTTCCTTGGTTAAAGAGCTTAGTGGACTCTTCGGGGATGTGCTTTCATTCACAGCTGAAGCTAGGGGCAGGGAGAAAGAGACTTCCCTGATCCATTCACCAAGCTAAGGCTTTCTATAACTTGTTGGACTTGTGTGTGTGTCTGTATTAATACCTGCTTGTATTTTTTGTGGGTGGTTTTTTTTGTTTGGGGTTTTTTTTGCGCATCTTTCCTGTGCCTGGCACACCCAGGGATCCCTTATGTTAGCATAGCCTATCCATTTGACTGCAGCTTCAAAGATGAGCAGTTTGTAGGAATAGGGGAAAGCTCTTCCTTAGGAAAATAGCAAGGAGATTCTTCTCTTTTTCCTTCCCCTTCTGAATAAGAACTAATCTGTGACTGTGAGATAAGAGGAGCTGCTTTGTGGGGTGGATGCAAACCGGCCAGTCACTTTAGGTTGTTAAGTTACTGTTTGGTGTGTATGTGGTGGTGTGATTTGTTTTGTGGTATCAAGGTTCTGAAAAAAATGTTGAAGCGTTTAAGTGGGAGATAAAAGGGAACTTTAATAGGAAACTCTTGATGTGTTTTGGCCAAGATGTGTTGCTTGGCAGAATTCTTTTCCCCAGTGTCTCTTGTATGGTGTTCTTTGGGGGCAAGGGGCAGGAATTGTTTAATTGAAGGGGTTTTGCCTTTCTCCAGAGTGGCAAGCAAGGGAACTGTCTGTGAAGAGCAAAATAGTGGGTCATTGTAGGGATGCTCCGCAAGGACCTTCTTCCTGCGGTGAGGAGATGAGGGGACTTGTTGCAGCAGAGAAACTCGTGCAGTAGATCCTCTTTGTGGAGGAAGAAAGGAGTATGATCCGGCTTGCAGACACAGCTCACCTGCTTGTGTGACAAATCCCTCCCTGGGTGGGTCACCAGGTGGGAACCAAACCCTGAACCTCTGGATCCGAAATGAGGATCCCGTGCTGTTTTGAGTTAGAGGTTTGCTAACTTGAATACAGCAGTCGCCTCAAGTTCCCTCAGGTGGAAAAGACACTTGAGGCTGACTAACCTACCTTCATATTCACGTGGTCTACGCTCCTCCTTCTGAATTTTTGCCCTTGCTCCTTAATGGAGATAGGAAAGAAGATTCATCCATGCCTTTTAAAATGGGCATGGAATTGAGGGAGGAGTTTATTTGAAAGTATCCCCTTCCTTACCCCATAACCCTTAGAAAAAAAAAATCAACAAAAACAGGGAAATATTCTCTGTGTCTGTGCCATGTTTGTTCTTGTCGTCGTGTTTTTAGAGGAGATTTTATGATGGAGTGGAAAAAGTGAAATGATTAGTTTTGCATAAAAAAAGAAAAGTTTTAAAAAAAATTTCTACGGGGAGAGAGCGAGAGAGAGTTTAAAAATGAATAATAAATGCAGTGATTGCACAAACTGTAGTGGTATTAGATGGTCCTTAGAGAAAAGAGTATTTTGTAGTATTGAAGCATGTGTGTCTGGGATGGTGTTTGGCTTGCTTGAACTGGAGGGAAAGGTATTCTAGGACTAAGCAGCGATCTCTGAGCTGAGAAGGCAAGTTGCATGTTGGAGGAACCCTGTCTACAAACCTTTCCCGTCCTTGCCTCCCAAGTGTTGGAGTGAGTTCCCTTCCCTCCCATACCTCTCCTGTGAGCTTAGGTGGAGTCTCCAAGTGGTTTTCTGGCTGAGCAGCCCTCAGAGATGGCCGGTCACATTCTGCCAGAACGTGGATTGGGCCATCAACATGGAAACAGTTGACTTACTTTGCATGCACAGCAAGCTGCTAACGTTTGGGGTTGGCGTGTACCTTTCTTGCCAAGTTGCTGTCTCTTCTCTTTTCCATCCCCTATATCCAAGCAGAATTAATCATGGTGGGCTTATTTCCTGGGAAGCAGATATGCCTCCCCTTCATAGGGTTTCTTAACTTCTTCCAGTATCAGGTGGGGGTTGGCATTTTTCTCTATAGAATTCACCACATCAGGACAGGACTGAGTCCCATTGGTGTGTATTCCAGCACCCCTTCTCCAACAGTGGCTGGATCTTTAGAGGCAGATGAGAGAGCGGCCTTGTGTGTTCTGATCGTGTTACTGAGGGACGTGCACCCTCTTCTTGAAGCCAGCAAATGCTGGAAGTTTTTAGGGTGGAGAGGGGAGAGAAACACCCTGACAGGACCGTGCTCAAGTAGGGCAGCCTTCTGCTCCAGCTTCCCTCGGGGTGGTGGGGAAGAGTTGCCTGAACGTTCCTTCAGAGCGAGGAGGCAACTCTTTTGTGCTGGCTTCCCCATCCAAGATGTCTCTGCTGGTGTTCATCTGGTGCGTGGGAGTGACTGCAGGGAAGAGGGAAACCACCAGATGTTGGTGTCTGAACAGAAGATGGCAGGCAGGGACGCTTGAACAGCTTTTCTTGTCTGGACTTCTCTGGTGCCCTTCTCAGTGGCTTTGCAGTGGCAGATGGCTGATGTCTCAATGCCTCCCATAGCCTTCTCTCTCTGCCCATCAAACTCTGTTGGTGCTTCCCATGGCTTTCAACTTGGAATGGAAACCTCCTGTCTCATGCTCTCTTCTAAATGAGCACCATGGGACCGGAGGGGCATGAAGCTAATGAGATGCAAGCTCCTTTGGGGATGAAAACCAGAAATAGGGTGGTGAGCAGGCCCAGCTGTGGTGAGCCACTGCTTAAATTCTGTTTTCAAAAGAGAAAGGGAGCATTTCTCTGTATCTCCCCTTACTGAAGTTCCCAGGGAGATTTTGTGAAATAAACAAAAAAAAAGAAAAAAAAATTACAACCACAATCATGCTTTTTACCAGGTAGGAGCTGTCTCTGAGCTGAGTCTTCCTAGGGATATCACTCCCTTCTCCAGCCCCTCTTTGTAGAGGAGGCTTCAGCAGCTCCCAGTGTTTGGAGATTATCACCTTCCTGGGGACTTTCTGGCCGAAAGAGGTTGCCATACTTGAAGGATGGTGTCCCAAGTTCCCCACACTTCTGCCCACCCCAGGCTGTGGCATTAGTGGGGCTGCTCAGGAACAAGTCCTTCTTCCCAGGGAGGTGTAACAAACCTGGAGCATGTGTTTGGCTAAGTGCTTATTTTCCCTTTTGCTTCCTTCCCCACCTTCTGACAAGACTTCTTCCTCCTTGCCTGGCACATCCTTTTACTCCAATGTCGCTTGCTTTTGCTGCATTTTTCAATTGCCCAATAATCACGCAAGAGCTGGGATCTTATTTACTTATTATATATAAATATATGAATATAAAAAACCTCCCCCCCTTCTCCCTGTCGCACCCACCACCCTGTGCGCAGCCTCCTTGATCCCCGCTCTGACGGTGATCTGCTGTAGAGGGTTAATTTGGGGTCGGGGATTCAGTGCCTCCTGAGTTCTGTTCCTTCTTGGCTTGCCCTGGCTTTTTTGCCAGCTGTGTCACTGCCCTGTGCCTCTGTCTCCCCCATGCCAAGGAGATGGGGGTGGAGGGGACCATCCTGCTGAGGGTGCTGGCAGCCCAACTCTTGAGGCATTTGCACAGAGATGGGGTGCTCAGTGTTGCTTCAGAAATCCCCTGCTCCCTGTCTGTGCTTCCTTCCCCACGTAACTCCAGGAAGTATCTTAATTTCACCAATGCTTTGAGGTTGAGAAAATAAGTGTCTTTATTTTCTTTTTTTACTTCTATTTTTGAGATCCTTCCCCAGAGTGCAATGTGTATGGTTTCTTTTTGGGGGTGTAGATGGCAGATGCTGGAGTCTGTCTCCATGTTCATCTTTGCCTTTCCGTCCTCTGCTCCTCTCACGTTTTGCCATTGCCCTGTGTCAGACTGACACGGTTGGAGGTATTTGCAGCCTTGTCTGTGCAGGGTCAGTCATGGCACCAGGAGCTTCTCCCGTGTTCTGTGTGGTGCATTCTGAGGTGTCCTGTGTCCCACCTGCCTCACCTGTCAGCATGCAGCAGGGCCCCGAGTTCTTCTTTCTTCCCTTCTCTCAATTTCTCCTTCCCGGAGTGAAGGCAGATACAGTCAGTTGCCCTTCCTGTGGTGGTTGGCTGCCTCTGGCAGCTCTTTTGTCCATTCCAGCTGCTCTGTGGTGGGAAACACAATGACTCCAGGGCTATCCAAAAGCACAGTCCTTGGGGTGAGGGTCCTTCCATCCCCTGTGAGCTCTGTGCTTTGAGCCCACCCCCTCCAGGCACTGGCAGGTGGCACTGGGATGGAGGAGCGGGATGCCCTCTGCGCCCCTGGGCTGAGTGGAGCTGGCTGGTGGGCAGCAAGCAGCGTGCTGTGGCACAGGGAAGAAGTAAGGTGACAACTGCAGCAAGATGCAGTCAGAGTGATGCCAGCTTCTGCAACAGTTCAGGTAATGTGTCTGCTGGGAGGAAAGGGGCATGGTGGGACATGCAGGCAGTGTTAATTCCCATTGCAGGGCCCTGGTTCTTTACTTCATTCCTTGTTCAGCTGAGCACTTAGAGCTCACACTAAACCTCTGGAACACGGCTGGGTGGGTCAAAGCACTTGGTGGGGCTTCAGGGCCTCATAGGACTAGTGGGGCTTTTCCATGCTCCCAAGCAGCCCCCCAGCTGGCCCCTGCTCTCTAGGGGTGCTGAGGGTTTCCCTCTGGGCAGAGCAGCAGGTAGGTGCTCTTGCACAGGTAGGTTGCTCTTCAGCTGCCCTGGAGGGAGCCTGCTGCTTCCAGCCCCCAGCTGCAACGCGGGGGCAGAATCTTAGGTCAAGTTCTCAAACAGAACAAAAAAATTAATCGTTGTGATGACTTTTTTTAGAAAAGAGTTGTCATGCCTGCACCTCCCCCAAGCAAATCAACTTAGTGTGCTGTCCTCCTTCCTCTTCTCCCCTGTGCCATTAAGCCTTGTACACTCCCTAAGAATAGAGGAGACTCTCTACTTTGGGATTTTTTTTCCCCGTTTGTTTTCTTTTTGCATAGAAAGTTGTCTGCTGGTGGTGGAGGACAGGGGCCTGCTTCATCTGTTCCTTCCTTTCACCTTCCCCTGTGCCAAGCTTAGGCTCAAATGCTGCAGTTTCCTGCAAACACTGAACTTGGAGCAGGCGAGTGACCCCACTGAGTTCTGTGGTACTTGGGTGCTTCAGATTCTGCCTGTGCTTGAGCTTTGGCAGCATCAGAGCCCTTCCTTTCTCTTGGAGAAGGTCAGCCCTAACTCTAAGAGTGCTGATAGTTCTGGTGCAACCCATCTGTCTCTTCATTTCCCCTCACTTGGCATACAGAGTGAAGGTGGTAATTTTTTTTAATTTAAAATAAACCTAAATATGTATCTTGTAATTTTTTTTATTTTGAAAAAAATGCATTTAAGGATTGTGCACGGATGAATTGTATATCTATATAATATTTTTTTGTCTTGCAATTTTCATTTTAAATATAGTGTTTGTTCAGTTTTGTTTTGTTTTTTTAATCCAGTTCCCAGCTGGCTAAACTCTGTCTAGAGTGGATGGGTGGGAGGCAGAGCCACTGGAGGGGTGATTGAATCACCCCTTCCCTTGGTGCTTCCCACAAGAAACTGGTTTGCTCCAGGTTTGGGGGTGGGGGTTGTGCTAATTACTCTTGTATTCTTGTACATTTTGTTCTTTCTGCTGCTCTTGAATATTGTATCAATGCCAGAAATGGGGAGTTAAAAATTAAAACAAAAAATTAACCCCAATAAATTGTTACATTCCAAAACCTGTTGTTGTTTTCTTTGGGTGGGCTGTGACTCGTGGAGCTTGGGAGCAAGGCTACGGAAGTGCCTACCCTGAGCCAGCACGGATCAGCTCTGCAGTCAAACACAAGCACCTGGTACTTTCTTGAGCAGCATGGATCAGTCCTGGTTTGGTCTTTGGACTTTTCTGGACACAGAGAAGCTCTGACAAAAAGGGAGTATCCTGGAATGTTAAGGGAAGAGGGAGCACTTGGGAAGGCCAAGCTGTAGCAAGTGGAACCTGATCACCCTCTTCCCAAGTGCTTTGGAGAATCTCCTATGGGTCTCCCACCTCCTTTTCTTTTAAGAATGAAATTAGATCAGAATACAGCCTAGCACTGGGTGGCTGAAAAATGCTCTAGGCTCTTCCCAATTTCAGAACAAGTGCTTAAGTGCACTTTGTGACAAGCTAATTTAAGAAATACGGTGAAGAATCCTCTCCCTGTGAGTAATTGAAGCCCAGATTCACTCCATCACTCTCTAGCCTGTAGCAGCTGCATCAAAAGGCTCAGCCAAACTTCTAGGGGGAAGTGCTGGTGGTGAGAGGCGGTGGGGCAAGTGCGGGGAATTTGGACAGAGATGCCCTTCAGGCAGGCAGGAGAGAAGGGCAGGAAGGCAGCACTGCTGGGTGCTGGGAAAGGGCAAGGTCTGGGCACAGCTCCAGCCAAAACACCCTCAGTGCTGCCCCTCAGGAGTGTGCGGTGTGGTCTCACCTGGAGGGGAGAGATTTGGCTTAGCTGGGCGTTCCTTGGAGAGAGTTGCTGCCTTGAGATACTTCTGCAGTGTCTGAGTTTTGGAAAGTCACAGCAGAGCCTACTCTAGCGGTGACAGGGCTGGCAGCAGGGAATGCTGCCCCCCGAAGCCAAGCACAGCCAAGGTGCCATTCACGTCATGCCATCAGGCTCACGGGAGAACCTGCATGTGCCGAAAGACTCACAAGGCCGGCACTCCCTCCTCCCGTGTCCTTGCGTCCTGGCTTTGCTCAGAAGCCAGTGGGCTTTTGGCTGGATTTGAGAACACCAAATGAAGCAAACTCTCACCCATCCTTTCTGGAGCAGGAGGAAGGCTGGAGAGACAGACCCCAGCCTGACTGGACACATCCAATGAGGTCCTGCAGCAGCACACTGGTGCAGGCAGACCCAGTAACCAGGGCAAGGTGATACAAGTCACATCTGCGGGGCTGAGAAACATGGAAATGAAAGAAGCCAGGATTTCCACACTATAGAACCTGCAGATCCACAGGCAACTGAAGGCTCTGAAGGCTCCTCGTCTAAGGAAATGGTGGAGCTGAGTCCATGGAATGGCAGTGGCAAAGGAGCCCTTTCACCTCCTTAGGGTGGCCCTGGGGATGCTCCTGAGCTGGGTGATAACCTGGGAGGAGGGAATCCCCCACCTCAGAGGCATCAGCTTACCCTCCCTTGGGAAAAGGTTTCTTCCCTTCCCTCACCCCACGACCCTGCTGGCCTCACCATCATGAATGGGCCAGGGTTTCATGCTGGCTGGGATGGAGCTGCCTGGTTCCTGTGGGGAGGGTTGGATGCAGGGCAGCCTTGGAGTAGCGTGTGTCCTTCCCCTCAAGCCAGCAGTCCATCCAAAATGTCCCTCTCACTCAGAGGGCACAGCAGGGTGGCCCCTTGTCCCACCTTGCCCTGCCTGCAGCCACTCCTTGGGGACAGCTGCTAGCCCCAGACACCATTTGGGTGTTAATTAGATGGAAGAAAATCCCTTAATTGCTCACTCCCAGTCCCACTGGGCTGAATCCATGAGCTCTTGTTAAATCTAGCTTCTGTCACCAATCCTGTCCAAAACAGGAACCAAAAGCTCCCCAAAGCCCCACATTGCCTTCCCCCACCCTGTTAGGCACAGGAGGGCAGGGTTTCGGCAGCACCCGTCCTTGGTCCTTGCAGGGCCGGCTGCCCACCGAGCATCTCTGAATTGTTATTCATGGGACAGGGAGGCTGCTCTGGCTACTCACCAGTCTGAGTCATCACCCCCTGCGAAAATCTATTTTTGTCACCTCTTTGTCTATGGGAAGAAGTTGTGGTCACTGCTGAGGGACAGGTCAGGACCGTGGGAGCGGTGAGCCCTGCCCTGGTGCGATACCCAACTCTTCCCCATCCCAGCATGGGTGAGTGGGGCCGGGCTGGTGCAGAGGGGCTCACCCTCCCCCTCACTGCCAGAGCAGCATCAGCCAGAGGTATAAACCTTGCCACCACGATCCTGCAGCCTTTGGTAATAAAATCTGGATGTTCAGGACAGTGCAAAGTCCCCAGCACAGCATCACTTCCCCTGGCAAGAAGCTTTGTAGAAGCTTAGGACATTCTTTTCCTCAGGGTTGCAGATAGAGGCTACCCCTCCCACCCTGATCTGCACACTGTGGGGTGGGGTGGGCTGGTCCAGCACTCACATGGGTTCCTTTCAAATCCACTCTCGCGTGGCCACTGCCAAGGTGGGCATGCAGCAGGCAGGGGCTGACGCAGCAGGGTGCAATCCCCTGTCACCGTTAGCAAGGGACAGGCTGGAGGCAGGTGGCCTCCCTTCACATCACGGGGCACAGGCTTCTGTTTCCTCTGTGCGTCCCACGCAGTGCCCACTTGTCCCAGCACACCAAGCACTCACCCTCCCAGAGCGCCCACTGGCCTCACCACCGGGGCCAAATGCCCGTTGCTTGGGTTTTCTTCACATCCACCTGCTCAGCCTGCTCCATGTCCACCTCCACTTTTCCTCCTCATCATTCCCTTCATCTCTCCCTCTTCCTTGAACCACCCCATCTGTCTTCCTCTCCTCCTCCCCACAGCCTCATGACACCACAAGTCAGGCAGGTCTCTTGCTGGCTCCAGGGTGAGGGTTTTGAGGGGCTGGGGTGCAAGGCACTCTGTGGGGAGAAAGGGTGACTGCACCCTGTCAACAACATTCCCCTTCCTGCTCCCACAGAGCCAAATTTGAGGAGTCTTTGTAGCTCTGGCTCCCTTGCTATCCACTCAAATATGCCTGAGGGGAAAAAAGATGTAATTTTTACTGTTGTTTCATACCCAGCACTGGGGCTGTTTTAAACACACATGCTCCTGCTTCCCTGCCGGCTAGAAAGGATTTCCTGCCATTACTGAGTAGAGCTCGAGATTGATTTTGTTTGCTTTCCCTCTTCTGCTCTTTTCTCAGCAGGGCTGCGTCGCCAAGGCCCCAGTGTGCCTGGGGAACAGGAGCGGGCATGGCAAAGCTTTTGTTAGAGCAAGGAGAAAGTGGTTGTCTCAGGTAGCTTGTTTACGAGCAGTTCAGGCTAGAGTGATGGTGGGGAAGATTAAACGTGTGTATTTATTTCCTAAATGGATAACATGGGCGTGCGGGGCAGAGGGTGAGGCATCCCATGGCAGCTCTCTGCAACAGTCCAGGAAGTTTGCTAGTTCAATTTTTAGAAAGGCAAGGACGAAAAGGCCCGAAAGACCATCACAGGGAATGACTGATTACGAGGCTCTCACCCTCGGGGTATCGAGGGACCCTTTACTTCCAGCCTAGGCATCTCGCACGGGGAAAATGCTCCCTTGGGCTGTGCCGGAGCAGCATCTTCTCGCCAGAGGCTCCCGCCGGGCTGACTTCAGCGAGCCCGAGTCAGGGCTGGCCCCGTCCTCGGGTGCCCCCGGGGTGCCCTCCCTCCCTCCCCTTCCCGTCCCCTTGCCCGCTCGTCTCCCACCGCTCGGACCGTCGCCCTTGCAGCCC
>VWZT01000559.1:606560-634626 GCA_013397055.1 Pachycephala philippinensis
CCTGCCAGCCGCTGACATTTAACGTGATTAATATTACCTGGCATCTTTCAATCTTTTTTGCCGGTTCTGGTGGCCAAAAAGCGTGGAAGAAGCCTCCCCCACACCCGCTGCCCACTCCCCTGCTGCCGGTGCGGCGGCAGATGGGAAGCCGGGTGCCTGCCGAACAGCCAGGGAGAAGGCGCTTCCCCCCCTCTCCCCTCCCCAAAGGTCACCAGTAAATAACAGCTGCACATCAACCATTAATAATTTTGCAAATGATTTGCCTTGTGAGAAAGATGCTCGAGCGGCAGCTCGGAGATGAGGATCATGGCTCGGGGATGCAGCCCAGCCTGGCATCAGAGGGATCATCCAGCACGACTCGGTTGCACAGGGTAGAATGGAGAGTTCAGTCATTGTCTGGCTGTGGGGATATGGATGGTGTTTGCTGGATGGCCCTGAAACTCTGCCAGATGAGGGTACTGGCTACAATCTCTTTCCAGAAGGAACATGGGGTCAGCAATGGTTCAATCGGCCATGTGGCTCTGGCTGTTGGTGCCCTGGCTGCCAACTTGGAAGGACCAGCAAGAGCTGGAGAGAGGGCTGGATGGGCAAAAACTCGGGAAGGGGGAAGAAATTGGATGAAAGGGGAAAGACACAGTGTGTGTGCACGGAAGGAAGCATCAGGAAGAGATGCTCCAAGGACTGAGAAATGAAAAAGCCATAGGGAGAAAAGTTACAGAGGGAAGAAAATAGCAGCAGGGACAAAAGCAGGAGGAAGAGGGGGGTAAAAAAAAGTACTCAGTCACTACTGACTAATGTAGGGCAGGCTATCACGGGCTAGTGAGAGTGACAAAATCTCCCAGCCTTTTCTTTTTTCGTCATTAACAGATGGAGCCGTGCATGAAAGCAGGGACGTAGGCTCCAAACCCGCAGCTCGAGCAATCAAAGCGTGCGGCAGACAGGAGCGTGCCAGCCTCCGCTGTAGCCAGGCGGCCTGAAAGGATGAGAAAAGCTCTTGGAGCACACGGGATATGGCCATAGAGGCAAAGGCAACCCCATCCCACCTGTGCTGCCTCCTGCCAATGCAGCCAGCTCAGCTTGGGTACAAATGCAGGCAGTCCCAGGTGGGAATTATCTCTGCCAGGAGGATGAGAAGTAACCTTTCCGCTTCCCTTCACTCCTGCCATCTCTACCCTGCCTTTCATCCAGTGGATCCCCAAGACCCCTTCAAAAAAAAAACCAAACAAACCCAAAAGAGCTAAAGCCCCTTTCCCATCGGCTAATCCCTCCATTTTGCAAAGACCAAAGGTAGGATGCTCTTTGCTGGGCACTTTTCCCTTCCCAGAGAGGTTTTGCTCACTGCAAGAGGATCCTTAGTGCTGCCAGAGCAAGCCGGCAGTGAGAGCTGGCATTTGGTCAGGACTGGCAGATGTCCCCAGCACAGCCTCTCCTTTCTTGCTGGGTTTTGCTTTTCCAGGTTGGTTTTCCTCATGGAACCTGTGGGTTTGCCCTGGCAGAGCCTGCTGGCAGCTCTTGCAGACCTTGGGGCATCACAACTTCCGTTTAATTTGTAGCCTGAGCATGTTGCTGCCCAGAGTGGGTACATTCGTGCTCACACCAACACCATCTTCTTGCTTTTCCTCTCCCTGCTGTTCCCATCCGCCAAAGTTGCATCCCACCCAGCCAAACCTGACTTTTCTTCCAGCCTTCCCCTCCCTCTGTTGTTCATACTGGATAGCAAAGATTAGGGGTGACATGGGCAGGCATCCTTCCCCTTCAGCTTTGTGTGCATGATTATCAGGTCCTGTCCAGCCTGGAGAAGCTGGATGTAAGGAAGAAGAAAAAGCAGGAAGCCACAGATGAGCGTACTGACCTCCTCCAGGCCAGCTCTGAGGCCGGAGGGAGGCTGTTCAGATCAACAGGGACGGTATCTGCCATGTCCTGCCAGCACAAGCCATGAGAATGTCCAGGGCTGAAGCAGCCATGCAGATCCTGCAGTGCCAGAAGAGCCAAAGCAAGGGTCTCCATGGCTGCTCCAGCACCTTTGGGAAGGTCTGGCAACACAGGGAAGGTGGTTGTCGTCTTTCAGAGCCCATGGCAGAGACACTAATGTGCTAAGGACATGGGGAAAGAAGAGGGCTCCTATTTTTACAGAGAAACCCCGGGAGAATGGCAAAGGGTCACCTTCTCCCTTCCAGACTGGTTTTCTTCCATCTGGGATGGGGTCTCCCAATAAAGGTGGGGTCTGGGGTCTCTGCGGAATGCAGTAGCAGCTGGGAGCATCTTCACCAGCTGCCGTGTTGGATTTGCCATGGGAAGAGTTTTGGTGTGAGTGTTAACCCTGATGAGACAAGACAGGCTCGATGTTCTCAGGTGATGGCTCATGCCTTGAGGACCAGAGACATGACAGCCTGGCACCAGTCCCACTTCTCCCTGGCATCCTGTTGGCCCAAGAGAGGTTGGCTTATGGAGAGCTACCTGGCACACGTGCACGCACCCCCGCACGCCGGCTGAGCTGGCCTAAGAGGATTACAGCCCCGTTTAGTGATGTTAATGTGCTGGCTATAGGTAAGTAGCCTCACGAGCAGCAGGAGTGGCCGGGAGCTCCAAGGTCCTTCCCGCATCATATCCTCATTGTGGGAGGCTGCCTGCAGGAGCAGAGCCAAGGGATGACCCAAACATCCCATCCTTGCTCTGCCTCTGAAGCAACAGAAAGTCATTAAGAGCAGCCAAGCTTCATTTTGCAGTAATGAGCTCAATGGGGGCTCTGAGGGGGGAGGTACGAAGTCAGCTGGAGGCTCTTGGAGAAGACCCCAGTGCGGATATGGGACTGTCATCCCAGCACTACCTGTAGTGCTGCAGGCTGGGCATGTCCTTATTTAAACTCTTATAGTGACAATGTGCTGAATTTTCTCTTTTGTCTCTCCTGTTCCCTCCATTGTGGCTGCTGCCAAATGCAGCAGGAGCTGCCAGCCCGCACCAATGGCTCGGCACCCACTGCCCCGGCACTTGCCCGTGATGCCCTCCACACCAAGATGGAGCAGCTGGAGGAGCAGCTCCTTTCCAAGATCCTGACCCTGCAGAAGGAGCGCCAGGCCGCCAGCACTGACCGCAGCCAGCAGCAGCACAACATCGAGAAGGAGCTGAACTCCCTCCAGAACCGGGTGACGGAGCTGGAGCATGGTGAGTCCTGCCTGGCGGGGATGGAGGTGGGACGGGGCGTTCCTACCCCGAGGTACATCACCAGGAGAGCCCCAGGACAGGTCATCCCAGTTACAGGTGCTGACCTTCCTCTCTCCTCCCCATCCCTGATACGTAGGACCACTGGGCTACAACCCTCCTGATGCCTTCAAGGTGACCATCCCGGTGCAGAACAACTACATGTACGCCCGCATGAAGAAGAGCCTGCCGGAGCTCTACGCCTTCACCATCTGCATGTGGCTGAAGTCCAAGGCCCTGGCAGGAATTGGCACCCCGTTCTCTTACTCTGTCCCAAGCCAAGCCAACGAGATCGTGCTGTTGGAGTGGGGCTCCAACCCCCTGGAGCTGCTCATCAATGACAAGGTCAGCCCAGTTGCAGGAGGGGCAGGAGAGAAAACCCTGCCCTCATCTTCCCTGCTTCAATCCCCCTAGGAAATTATATTCCTGGGGGCACTGGTATGGGGGAGCTGGGAGGAAGGAGCCCTAGGTTTATGGTGGGAGGCAGGAGGATGGGAAGGATGGTTCACTGGGGTGAGTTTTTAGAGGGAGAAGCAGCACATCTGGATGTCTGTAGATTTTGAGATGCCACCACCACAGGGGTGCACTGCTTGCTCTGCGAGGGGCTGGGGACACCCTGGGGTCCCCTGGCAGTCCTATCGAGCACTGGGATCTTGCTCTTCTCTCAAAGGTTGCGCAGCTGCCACTGAGCCTGAAGGACAAGGCCTGGCACCACATCTGCGTGGCATGGACCACCCGGGACGGCAAGTGGTCGGCGTACCAGGATGGTGAACAGCGGGGTGCCGGCGAGAACCTCGCCTCCTGGCACGCAATCAGGCCCCAGGGCATCGTCATCCTGGGTCAGGAGCAGGTATGTACCAGTTCGACACCCAGAGCTGCCAGTTAGCATCGCTCTAGTGTGAAGTGGCTGGGGGGAAAAGCCCCCAGATGGGGCGAGGGCAGGGGGCAGCATGGGCAGGAACGCTCAGCAGGGCAATTGGCTCTCCTGCCTGTTCATCCGACCTCCAGGCTGGCCATGTGCACTCATTGTCTTCTCTTCCCTCTCCCTATCCCTTTGGTCTCCCTGCCTTGTCTTCCTGAATCTCTTCCATGCATCCATCCCCTCCCCTCCTTGCCATCAAGCACCTCGCTCTGCTTCTCCCCAAACTTCTCCCTCTCCCCCTTGCCCTATTTGCCCACTGGATGCATGTTCCTCCTCTTCTCTTCATCCCTGTCCAATCACCTCTCCTGCTCTTTCCCAGGACACCCTGGGGGGCCGCTTTGATGCCACACAGGCCTTCGTGGGAGAGCTGGCACAGTTTGGCGTGTGGGACCACATGCTGGCGCCAGCAGAGATCCTGGGCTTGGCTAACTGCACCTCCCACCTCCAAGGGAATGTGATCCAGTGGGATGACCAGGCGGTGGAGGTCTTTGGAGGTGCCAGCAAGGCGGGCTTCGCCGCCTGCGAGGAAGGGAGGAAGGCATGAGTGGCCCCCAGCCCTCTCCCCAGCCCCAAGGAGCCCGGTGGCAGCCCCAAAGCAGGGAGCCCCTTTCTCCCCTCCCAGACCAGTAAGCCTTGCTGGGGCAGTGTTTGAGCCCCCGTGCTGGTGTCCCAGGAGGGAGAGGGGCCCCTGGAAGCCTCCCTGTTGTCCCTGTGCTGGTGCTGTGGCTTGTCCCCGTTCCTGGCAGGCTGGCTCCTGAGTCTCATCTTGCCCCACTTCTGTTTTGGGTGGACCTCGCTGTACCTGCAGGTGTCCTTGGTACAGTGAGGATCCTCACCTTGTCAGACCTAAAGGGGAGTTAGGAGAACTCTGTCTATTTTGAGTGCAGTCCAGCCTCAGTGGGATGCCAGGGTGCAGGCATCACCTGAACATATCCCCTTTCCTTATTTATTTCTAGCAACCTCACTGTCTGGTTTTACGAGCCTGCATTCCAGGATCTCACCTCCATCCCCATCCTTCTCCTGCTGCCCTGGTTTTTCAAATGTGGCCCCAGGGAAGCTGAGGCAGAATGGCAGAGAGTCAGTGGGACAGCACTTATCCCCTGCACCCCTTTCCCTGCTTCTGCTGCCTGTGTGGGCAGGGCTGTCTGAGGGGAGCCAGGCTTTTAAGGCAGAGGGAAGAGAGCACTCCCCACCATGTCCAAGCTGGGGGCTGGGTCAGCCACCAAGGGAATGGGGGGAAAGGGGCAAAGCATCTCCCCCAGCGCTGGCCGAGGGGGAAAGAGTTCAGCACTGCCATCGAAGGGAGCAAAAGCAAGAAAAAAAGAGACGGAGGATGGTGGTGGTCAGAGGAGCCCTGCCATCCATCCCCCAGTCTTTTGGTACTGGATTGGGCTACCGCCCTTGGTTCCACCCAGGTCCCCTTCTTCAGCTGCTCCTTGCCAGGAATGGGGCTGCCACTGGCCTTGGAACTGGGAGGGTGAGGGAGCGGTGTTTTCCCTGTGGAGTGCCTGAGAATACGCTGTTTCCACATTGCGTGGTCACCAACATCTCGATATGTGAGTGTGTGTACGTGCATATGCGTGTGTGTCTGGGGGTGGGGTGGGAGGGTTATTTCGGGGCTCTCATGGGTTGCTCAATGCAGTGTTCAGCTTCCAGTGTTCCCCCCTACCCCAAGTCCCACTTTGAGCGACAGCTGCCCCCGCCCCTGGGGGAGGCGAAGCTGGCAGAAATGACAGCCCTGCCACCCTGCATCCCCCTGCCCGGGCTTTCTGCCAGTGCTGGGGTGGCTCAGCCCTCTGAGGGGGACACGGCGGGGATGGGGAGCAGCCCTTGTGCCAAGTGGGAACACTGTGACCTTCGTGCACCTTGAGGAGCTGCCCCCTCTCCCTCGCTCGCTCGCGCGCTTTCTCTGATGCACGTTCGTGAAAAGGGCCCCTGACGCGCACCTGTGTTGGGACATTTCTTTTGTAAAGCTGATCGTGAACAATAAACGTGATGTTTTCTGTTCGAGCCTCCTGCGGTGCACGAGGTTGCTGGGGGGACGGAGGGGACCGGCCAGCCCAAGCTGAGGTGACCTTCCCCAGGGTGCTTAGGGTTGCACCACCGAAGGGTAACCGGGCCCATCGCTGGCATTACAGGAATATCATCACAAGGGTTTGGTATTGTTGCCCCAGAGGGGCAGGGAGGTGGTGTCACAGTCTAGCCACCTTTGATCTTCCCCACTGCAGAGCAATATGGGGTACAGGCTGCTGCTGGTGGGGCATGAGGGCTGGGGGAAACACCTCTCCATGGAGGAGGAACCCCCATCCTGACAACAGAGAAGCGGAAACGAGTGAGAAATTGTGGCCTCTAGGTCAGAGCATGATAGCAAGGAACTCATACTGAGTATAAATCTAATTAAGTACTAGTAATGAGTTTCTGACCTAGCCAGGCACACGATGGTTCAGGCACGGCTCTTGGAGCTCCTATTGCAGAATAGTTTGTGACCAGGTCTGCACGGTACTTTTGCCCCTCAGTGGGTCCTGCCCCTCCTAGGAAAGGCACAGCCTCACCAATATTTGGGGAAAACAGAGTACAAAGCCAGAGGACTGAGTTTTCCCCATTGCTGGCATGCTGATGGGATCTCCTCCCTGAGTCAGAGCTGGCCCCCCCACTTCAACTTCTGGAGGGTATTTAATGCCATTAAAGAAAGTCTGGCACTCTTACCTGCAGCACATCTCCACAAAGTTGAGGGTTGTTTTGAAGAAAAAGTATGTACTTCAGCTGGAGCATTGGTTCAAGAGCCTTGCTGAGCTGGAGGCTCACACCCCCATTACTGAGAGGAGAGGGTTCAACAAGTGATATCTGCTCGTGTGCTCAAATAACAGCAGCATATTTAAGAAGGGCAACATTTTTAGAGGGAGAAATGTCAAAAAACGTTGCTGGGATCATAGACTCAGAGGTTAAATGGGGGGGAAACTGGTCCAGAAGGCCCTCCTATCAAAACTGCAGAAGCACTGCGAGAGGGCTCTTGGGGCTGCTGGCCAAGGCAGGAGAAATGTGAGAGGATGAACAAGGATGGAAACAGCCTGGCCACTGATGTAGGCTATTGGCATAACACCTGTCTCCTCCGGAGCCCAGAAACCCAGCCCACATTGAAATCGTGTGTAAATCCTCTCCAGAAAAGCAGAAACAAAGGGGACACCAGGAGATGCTTGATCAGGGCCTTCAGTGCTGCCCTCCTCATCCCTGCCAAATGATGCTGGCATTATCCCAATCCCAGCCATGTTCCTGGGATGTGGATCTGTCTCTTCTGGAACAGAAGAATAGGGGGAGCCTGGTGGTACAGCTTCTGCAGGGTGAGCTCCTCTCCCCCAGAGGTTCACAGCCACTTAGGCAGATCTGGGGGCACACAGGAAAACTTGGTAGAATTTTCCCAAACCTTTTAAAAGCTTCCAGCAAATGCCTCCATATAAGGCTCTTCAGGAAACAAAGACATTATGGAGAGATTAGACACTGGTTGGGAGACACAAATGAAGAGCAGAAATAAATATTTTATCTCCATCCTGCCCTGGCTCTCTGCAGGAAGCAACGTCTGCTTCTTACCCATCTGAGGAGGAGGAAAGCAAGATGAGACCATTTCTTTTCGGTAAGCCAAGCCTTGCAAGAGCTGCAGACCTGCGACAGGGCTTAAAAGGTAGAGGAGCTGACAAATCAATAGTGTTGCTGGCTGCAAGGAGTAATTACAATGACTTACACATATTGCTTGCTTCTAAATTAACCAGGAGCACTCAGGAGAAGCCCTGCGTCTCTCTAAGGGCAGCTGCTTGCAAAACAACGTGTTGTGCACAGAAGAGATGAGGAACAACAAAGTCAGCCTTGGAGGAAGAGGGGGGTAAAGAAGGAAATTTTTAACAATGGTGTGGAGAAGAAGGTTTTGTGGTTGTGGTAGGTGCTTCAGCTGGTTGACTGTGTTGTGTCTGGATATCCAGGACAGGGGGGAAAAAGTGGAGGGCACCCAAGAGGTGGACAGTGCAGGGCAGGGGCACCGCTGGGCTGTGGCAGTTCAGCAGGAGCTGGTACAAGAGGACATGGTGTGGGACACAGGTGGGTGTGACGGATGCCACCCACATGCTGTCCTCTATCTGCCTGCCAAGGGGCTGTAAGCACACTTCGAGGAGAGGAAAGAGACTGCCATTTTCTTTCCTATCTGCAGGACTCACTGCTGCAGGGCTTTCTGCTAGCCAAGGGCTTAGCAAGACTCAAATACCACCCACCCTATACTCCCAAAGGGTTTTGTCCTGCAGTGAGGAAGTCAAACATGGCAGTGGGAAACCTTCAGGCCTGATGACTATGAATTATAGTGTTTGAAAAGAAAATGCTGACATTTCTGAACCCCTCCAGCCCCTGCCCCTCTTTCCAGAGGGCACCACTGGCCACACAGACTCTGCCTTCCCAGGGACATGGGCAATCCTGGGATCCCCGACCCCAGAGTGGGCTTTGGGGATCTCCTGTGTGCCCCAATACCTGCAACCTCAGCAGTTTGCATGTCACAGCTCCCTGCAGTGTCAGCCTCCTGGTGCCCTCAAACGAGGTCAAGCCAGCCCTTACTTGTCCCCATGAGGTGACTTCCAAGGTCCCCATTACCCACTCTGCCCTAGCAATGGGGCGCTGCCTAATTGCCTCCTTTCACCTCCCTGTCCTGCTGGGAGCCTCCTCTGTGCCCTTGCAGAGCCAGGAAGGCTCATTAAGATTTGTGTAGTGCTTGCACAGGGAACGCGCCATGATTCCGGAGCATCTGGCACAGGAACAGCCCCCGCACGGCTGCCAGTGCTGCGGCAACAGACCTTACTAGCAGTAGCTGTGGTTACTCGAGGTAGTAGCTACGGGATCACGTGGGGCACTGTGTTTCCCAGCAGACATGGGGATCCGGCTGTCCCAAAGCGAGCTGCCGTGTCCTCTGGCTCAGAGGCTGAGCTGCTTCCGGCTGCCACCCATTCCTGCACACCAGCGTCCCCATCTCTGCCTTCCCTCAGCTCAGCGTGGTGGGGGTTCTGATCCCAGTGAAATGTGCCTTCAGCATTCCCATGGGGCCTCCTGAGCGCCCCTCCTGCCTCCAGAGAGCTGCATCCACACCATCCTGGGGCAGCTGTAGGGCGGACCTTGGTGTGACCCAAGTCCCCAGCCTTGGCCCTCTGTTACTACCCAAGGCGGTGTGGAGTGGTGCCCAGTCCCTGGGCTGTGGCTGACAGGCTGCACAGCAAGCTCCAGCCCCCTACTTCATCACAAAGATAAAGAGGAGATGGGGCATGGCAGAGCCTGCGCTCACAGGGACAACGGGGAAGTCCCAAAACCTGGCCAGAAGCAGGTAAGAAAAGAAAGACAGACTCTCCATCATCCACCTGATGAAGAGTCAGCCAGCTGTCTGGTCAATGAAGATGGCTAAAAGAAAGCATGAGGTAGTATATTTATCACATATATGTATATTTTGCAGTCAGTGGTTACTCTTCTGTGCTCAGCTAAGGAGTACAACACACCCTCACGTCAGGAGGCAAATGGCACTTTGTTTCAATGCATTTCACTGTGGCTGCTGAAAACAAAGGGATGAAAGAGCTTCTGCCTCTGATTAGTGGCAAATAAGGCATGACCAGCAGGAGCAAAGCAACAATTCCAGCTCCCTACAGATCCACAGGGGTGAATTGGACCCTTGCTCTGGACTTGCTTTCACCTAAGAAGGGCACCTGGTCACTTAGTATTGGAAACTAAAGACCAGGTGACGTGCTGTCTCTTCCTTCAGAGCCAGCAGCAAAAGGACCAGCACACGTATCCTTTGTTGGCTCAACAAGGCTCTGACTGGCTTGCAGAGTTATACAGAGCCAGCCTGTCGAAACCCTGCACTTGAGGGTCCAGAAACCAACTGCTCACATTTTGTTAAGCCACAGTAGATGGAGACAGGCCAGCAGAATGCTCTTCTTCCTCAGGAGGCACCTCTTATCTTGCAGCCCCACTGTATCACCCACCACAATCACAAAAACGTTGTTTTTCCTGTCTTTGGGCCCGCTGCAGTTTTTGTTTCGCCATTTTCCCTTAGCTTTTCACCTAGGAGCCACTGATGAATAATCCTCACAACCAGTCCCAGCATTCCCTGAGGGAAACGCTCCCTAAGGTCACATTGATCAGAACCAAAGCACATTTAATTGAACCCAGAATCACACAGACATGCCTGTTCCCCCCTGCCCCACGCACGGAGGCACATACACACAAACACACCAGCTCACACTCACTCGCTGCTTGGTAGTAAAAGTGGGTGAACTGCACAGGGATTAAAGCATTAAAAAAAAACACAGCAAGAATACGGTGCTTGAAAGCACCGTGTCCCTGGAGAGATTAGAGTAGCTGCCTGGAGATAAAGTAATGATGATGGAAAGGTCTTCTTCCTCACAGAGATTCTCTTCCTAATTATCTTGTCTGAAAAGGAAAAATGATGATCTCCCAGCTTTTATCTGTCTCTTGACAATTTTAGCTCTGTGTCTGCCTCATTGCAAGAGGCCCAAAAGAGGAAGGAGAAGGAATTAGCCCAGGAGGCAGGAATGGTAGGACAACGAGTGGCACAGGAGGCAGTGCTTCATTTTTGTCACCACCAGCAGCGACAGAAAAGGAAAAGATGAATGATCACTGCAGCTTTGTCTTTCCAAACCCAAAGGCAGCTTCCCTGCCTCCAGCGCTGCTCTGTCAGGCAAAGGACAGCCAGGAGGTCGGATTCACTGCTGAACCTGTGAAAGAAATAACAAGGTGTTCTCCCTGTAATCACAGGGCAGAGCTTGCTGCTAGGGAAAAGGACTCCTGAGCTGGCAGGGGCAGGAGAGCGCCTAGATTGTTCCTCCCCGACCCTTTTCCTTCTCAAACAGCTGGAAAGCAAATTCCTTTTCCAGCAGACAGCAAGCAGGAAGAACGTTTCAAACACACACCAGCCAGAAGGACCACACGAAAACTCAGACCCATGAGCCACTCTGCAAGACAAGGATGGCCACTGATGGAAACCCAGGCATAACACCCAGCAGCTGGGGCTTTGCACAGGAGAAGTCTTTCCCTTGGTATTATCCTGGAGCTTGCTGTTCTCCATCTGTGTTAAATTCAGATGAATACAACTCTAGACCCCCCGGAAAACTGTTTAAGCAAAACCGTTTAAGCCCTGGTTTAGAGGCAATTGGTGTTTGGCTAGCAGGGTGCAGAGACAACAGAGGTTGTGTAGCAAGCCCAGAGCCAAGAAAATCCTCAGAACAAACACACATTACAAGCACAAAGCTACGGAGGGTGGGAGGGGATTTTCTCGGTGGGGATGGAGGCTGGTGCTATAGGAGCTGTTTGCAAACTCATGATTCATCCCCACAGCATCACTTTCTCCTTCTTTACACTCCTGTTGACATGCAAATGTGAGCTGTTGCCTCTCCCACGAAATGAGAATCGTGTGCAGTTCTGGAACCCCCAGTTCGGGAAGGACATTGAGGTGCTGGGGCATGTCCAGAGAAGGGGCATGGAGCTGGTGAAGGGTCTGGAGCACACGTCCTGTGCAGTTGAGGGGGCTGGGGTTGTTTAGCCTGGAGAGGAGGAGGCTCGGAGACCTGATCACTCTCCAATTCCCTGAAAGGAGGCTGTGGCCAGGTGGGGGTCAGCTTCTTCTCCCAAGCAACCCGACAGGGCAAAAGGACATAGCCTTAAGCTGCACCGAGGAGGTTCAGGTTGGACATTAGGATGAATTTCTTCACAGAAAGGGTGATTGGGCATTGGAATGGGCTGCCCAGGGAGGTGGTGGCCCCACCGTCCCTAGAGGTGTTTAAGGAAAGACTGGATGTGGCGCTCAGTGCCATGGTCTGGCTGACACGGTGGTGTTCGGTCAGAGGCTGGACTCCATGATCACAGAGGGCTTTTCTAACATGATTCTGAGATTAAAAAAAAACCCCAAAATTGCCCCAAATTGCTCCTTGTTCTTGTATTTATCCTTGTTGTTTAAAAGAAAAAATAAGTAGAACTGGGGCCCTAAGGGATTTAAGTCAGAAAAACATTAAGCTGCCAGACGGCCGGCTGGGGGACGGGGGGCGGCGCTGAGGCCGGGGCCGGCACAGCACAGGCGCTCCGCGGCCACCCCACCGCCGTCAGCGCCCCTAGGCCCCGCGCGGCGGCCGGCAGCGAGGCCACCAATCAGACGCGGCGGGCGGTGCGCTCTGTCCAATGGGCGCCGAGGTGGGCGGGACTTCCCGCGCCCGTTGCTATGACAAGCGCGGCTCTTCCTTAGCAACGGCGCTGGGCCGCGGCGGCCGCACAGGTGAGGCCGCGCCCGGAGCTCCGCGGTGCCGCTCAGCGCCGCTGGCCGAGCGCTTCCTCCGCGGGGCCGAAGGTGGCGGACCGGCGTGGCGGGGCTGCTTCGGGTGTGCGGTCCGCTCGGGCCGCGATTCGCTGCCTCACGCCCCCGGGCTGTGGCCGCGGGCACGCCCCGGGCTGGGACTGGGTATTGAAGTGGCTCCCGGGGGTGGCGCCAGCCAGGCGGGGGTTCTGTCCTGCGGAGGTCGTGGTTTGGGACATCTGCGGGTCCCACGGCCCCCATGTGACGATTGGTGGTCTGTCTGACTTGGTACTTTATGTACGTGGTATAAATGGTTGGTGCGTTGCCTGACACCGTGTTGGTTTCGTTTTCCTTTTAATATGGGGTCACCCTTGCTCCCCCTGGGTAGGAGAGGAAGGTGCTTTGTTGTGGGTGAAAGAACCAGAGGGAAGACCGCGGTGAAATGCTCTGAATTTCTCAGTCAGTGCTATGTCTCTGCGTTGCCCGAGTAGAGGCAGGTTGGTAATGAGGCCCTGAGGCACGTCCAGAGTTTTCCCATATGGCCCTCCCCAGCTGACAAATGCTCGGGGATCTGAGGAGCAAGTGCACAAACGAGACCAAGATGTTCCTGTTAAACATTTCCGTCCAGACAAGTACGCAGATTCTGTGCCTAAAATGCTCCTACCCTTCTCTTGTCATGTGCAGTTTGAAACTCTTGCAGATAATAGTGTCCTGGGAAAATCCTTTTGGAATTAATCAAGAGTAGTAGCAGCTGATGTATTGTTCTCTTGTCCTCTGTTGAAAGCTGTACGTTGGCTCAGCTCTTCCCTTAAGCTCCACTGGTGCTTCTGGGAAGTGCTGTGCTCCTCACTTATGGAAAAAGATACGATTTAATAATTTGTTTGCATTAATGGTCTATGAGCTAAGACTCTCAGTGGGGTGTGAAGGTGGTGTTGAGGAAATGGTGAGTGAGATAGTATGATATTCTTGTAATAGTTTCATTTGCCTTTTGTTTTAATTGAAAGCCATCTGTCTCTTGCCCGTGTTTGTTTTCATTGAAGCAGTGTCCTCTCAGCCAAGAAGCAACTCCTTCTGCTGAAGCTGGTCAGAGAGGAACATAGAGCCCTGTTCTTCTCAGCTGGCTGTGCTGCAGCACTTTGCTGAACTCCAGGTAGCCCCTCTGCCCCTTCCTGGAGTCTCTGTGGAAGGACCATGGAAGAAACTGAGGAGGAAAAAAAGGATGAGGCTGATTATAAAAGGCTCCACAGTTTTCCTCTGATTAGGGTAAGGAGGGGGATGGATTACACATTTACCAGAAATAAGAAAATCTGCCTTCATTCTTACTCTCCTTCTGCCACTGAGTAGCTACTGTGAGAACGTGTATACTGATGTGGAGGGATCCTGGTTGTCACTGCTGCTTTCTTCCTGTCCTTGATCTCTCCCAGGGAAATCTGTTAGCACCAGTGTTCCCCATGTCAGGCAGAGGAAGCCTGGGGCAAAGTGATCCATCAAACTGATTGAGATGACACTGCCTTTAGAGCCCTTTCCTGTGTTTTGGATGCAGCTTGCTTTTTGTCCTAGAGAAGCTGGAGCAAAAGATCTTGGTAGCCAGCCAGATAGCAGCAGAAGAAAAGGCTGTGTAATTTAGACTTCTTTGTTACTCATATAGCAATAATGAAGGACTGTGGTTAAAACAGTATTAACGTACTTTCCCTTTATCTTATAGCGGAAAAACTGGCAAATGTCTTGATCTCCTCTTTTAAGCTGTGCTTACACAGTGCTAGTTTTCATGTAGGTAGAGAAGAATTCCTCATTGGCTGGAGGAATGATTCACTTGTAATAAGCAGTGGCAATAAGGCATTTTCATATTTACTATGTCTAAGCCCCCAAAAGACCCAGTGCAGAAGTAAGAGCCACTTGATGTTGTCTTGTGTCCAGCTCTTATTTTTCTGCTTAGTTGTCTTGTCTGTTTGCTCTTTGCAGCACTCAGACATGCCGGAGGAGATGCGCGTGGAGACCATGGAGCTGTGCGTCACGGCGTGTGAGAAGCATGCCACCAACAATGAGGTACTGGCCACCTCCCAAAATGGGCAGCCCGCTGTTACTGCAGCTCAGGGAACCTGCAGGAGCAGGGGTAAGGGTGCAGGGCAGAGCAGAGTCCTGACATCCTATTACTCTCTCTCTGCACTGAGCTAGGGTGGAAGGAGGCAAAGAGCTTGGCTAGATCCCAGATTCAGTTCCCTTGGTCTACAAGATCCGTAATAGCACTTTGCAGAGATTAGTAGTGCTGCCTCACAAGCCTTACCTCCTTGCTTATCCTGCCTTCCTGAGACATGCTTCCACTCTGTTCATAAAATGCCCTGTGTCCTGAGGGCTTGGATCAGAACGGTGTGGAGTCTCTTGTTTTGGGGATGACTACGTGAGAGTCTGTTGAGTATTCCCTCTTGGCTTTAGGACCAACGATAAAGGGAAAACATACCTTGCTTCATGGGCAGGGCACCACCTGTCATTGCAAAATCTTCCTTTCATTTTTTTTTTTGGATCAAGTAGGGTGTGATCTGGGAGAAGTGAGCTGTTTAAAAGTCACCCTATTTTCAGTGTTTTGGTAATTAGCTGAAGAAAAAAATGGACTCCTGTAAAAATAGCTGCAGCTTAGTGACCTGAATCTCCTCTCATGGTCACCGCAACCAGCATAACTCCAGCAGCATCTAAAGCAGAACTCTTGCTTCAGACCATGTGAACAACAGAAGTGATGCAGTTCTTTAATTTCTCCTAGCTGCTATGCTTGAGGCTGCTGAGACCAGTTCTACCCTTGGGTGTACCTCTGGGGAGCTCCCAATTCCTGCGGTGCAGCTGCTGTACCTGTTGCCCATGGCTTGAGTAGTCTTAAAGGGAGGAGAGGACTAGGGGGATGTTTGCATAAAACCTCCCTGGTTGCTTTGTTTCACCCTATGCTCTCTTCCTTAACGTTCTCCAGAGCGCTGCCAAGATGATCAAAGAGACGATGGACAAGAAATTTGGGTCCTCCTGGCATGTGGTGATTGGGGAAGGTTTTGGCTTTGAGATCACTCATGAGGTGAAGAACCTGCTGTACATGTTCTTTGGTGGCAGCCTGGCCGTGTGCGTCTGGAAGTGCTCCTGACCCCTGGCCGGGTCCCAGACTTGCTGAATACAAGAGATTTCTTCCTGCTCTTGACAAGTTTTGTATGATCTGGAGGTGGGGCTTTATTTTTAATACTTAAATGTCAAGATTTCGTTTTTTCATACTGACGTAACAGTTCTGTGGGATACATAAAGTTGGTGCGTGTGTGTACTATAAACTTGCTAAACTGTCCTGTCCTTGCTTGTGGGATTTCTCATCTGTCTGGCTCTTTCCTTGGTGTTTGAGCTGAAGCAGGAGAGAGGTGAGGAATAGGTAATCTCACAACATACTACACAGCAGCGCTAGCAGGGGGAAGCAAAAGCAAAAAGGTGCTATCTAGCCCTATAGATTTTTTAACTCCTACTTACTCCACACAGTTTCCTCTCTCCTCTGCTTCCTCCACTACCACGCAGTATGGCTCTGACCAGCACCTGTCTTTCCTCTCTCTGGATCTGCTTATACATTCTTCTTCCCTTCTAAGATGTCTGTGCAGACCTGACAGCACCAAGGGTCTCCCTTCAGGCTGCCTGTGGAGGTGTGAGCCGCAGGGAAGCAGTCCCAGCTTGCCCTTCCCTGCTGTTTTGGGAGGGTACAACAGCTGAGCTGCTTGGGTGTAGGAGGTTGCTATGCAAACTGCCCCCTCCTTTCTCACCCACAGCACACTGAGACAGCATGAAAACACAGGCGGCTGACGACGCCTGGGGAGTGGGTGAGAGCTCTTTTTAAGGCTCAAATGCCTCCCTGTCAGTTCCTGGGGGTGTTGCAAGTGCTGTGTACTTTCAGCATCTTGTTTGGAGGCTGACAGAGGAAGGAGGCTCCATGTGAATATAACTTGGTCATCAGAAACCTAATGTCTTTTTGGACTTGCATTCTTTTAGCCTGTTTCATTTTTTAAAGCTGTTGGTGTTGGAGGATCGAATGAGCGTAACCATGTTACGTGTATGGCTTATTTATAAAACCTGGGGAACTGTGTTTTTACAATAAAAGTTTAGTAAAATGTTTTTGCGTGTGTTTATGTAGGCAAAGTGGTTCAAGAAACATGGAAATAAGTAAGCAATGGTGTAGCACAGGCAGAGGACAGTGACAGATCTCCATCCTGCAGATTTCCTGTGTGACTCATCCTCCCTGTTCCATTCCTTGTACCAGTGCAAGCCACAATGGTGAAGAAGGTTGCCAGGCCCATGGTGCTGCTGGCCACATCCCTCTGTCCAGGGAGCTATCTAAGCAGTAATAGCAAGGGAATGTACCTGTGTCTGCTGCCCCACCAGTGTGCCTAGACTCTGGAGTCTCATATTTGTGGTTTCCTTAATTTTCAGATTTCCTCTCAGAATGTTGCCCCTTGACACCTCTAGTCCATAGTTCAAGTCTGAAGGATCTTTCTGCATTAATGCCTGTGGTGGATCAATCTGGTCTTACAATTCCTTTTGTTCCTTTTCTGAACCTCAGGTGTTAGGCTAGAGATATCCTTTCTCAATTTCATTATGTCAGGGAGCCAGGAATTGGAGTAATATGAAGACAACTAAGAATTATTTCAAATTTGGACCATCTGTGGTTGGCTGGGCCAGGGCAGGTTGGTGCCTTGATACCTGCCCCGTGATCAGGATCACTGTGCTGTGTAGATGAGCCCAAATCCTTTGAGCTGTCTTGTCGTGCGGTTGCTCTGTGTCCCTCCAGCTGGCTGCCTTTACATGAAGATAGTGCTGTTGACAACACTTTCTGCAGCTGACAGGTGGAAAAGATTATATCCTCTTCCTCAACTTTCTGTCTCTTCTAAATTCAGAGGAAGAGGTAAAGCCAGTGTCTTTGGAATGCCCTATGCCGGAGTAGGATGATACCTTCAGCCATACCATGGTCACTTTAATCATGCCTCTCACACTAATGAATAATTAACTGCTCTGTGCGTATGCACAGGCATGCTGGTCATGGGCATCTCTGCAGGGTCGTGGTGACCTGCAGATGACCACAGGGAGCTGCTGACCTCAGCACACAATCTCTTGGACTTGCTGCCTGTTTATCTTCTTGGCCACCAGCTGACCAAAGCTAATGTCTCCGTGACCTGCACTGGCAACAAGGGAAGGGTGAGTGCTCCCCAGCCTTCTCAAAGCCTGAGTGTGCAAATAGATGGAGGTGAGCTAGGTGTGAATGTGTAGCAAGTCAGCTCCCACACTGCCGTTCTCTCTAGGTAAGTGCAAGGTGGCTCACAGGAGAGCGGCAGGCTATTTTTGTTCCCGAGGGTAACAGCTTTCCTACAGGAAGTTTCCACGAAGAGGCAAACCCTTGTTAGCTGGTTTGTGTGCCCGTCAGTGGCATTGTACCTGAAAGCACAAGCCTCAGCCTCAGAAAAGCTGGAGAGGGACTTTGGCAGGGCCTGTTGTGATAGGACAAGGGTTAGAGGTTTTAAACTGAAAGAGGCTTGTTCTAGATTGGATATAGGGAAGAAGTCTTTTAGAATGAGGGTGGTGAAACACTGGAACAGGTTGTCCAGTGAGACAGTGGGTGCCACACCCCCAGAAGCATTCAGGGATGGGTTGGATGAGGCTCTGAGCAATATAATGTAGTTCAAGATGTCCCTGCTCATTGCAGGGGCATTGGACTGGGTGACCTCTAAAGGTCCCTTCCAACCCAAACTACTGATTCTATGATGCTTTGGAGCCTCTAAGGCCTCTCTACTTTTTACTATAAAACTGCTCTGGAGGATTTTTTCTTCTGGGTTTCAATGGAAAGCTGGGAAAGTTTTGCAACAGTTTGCTTGCTATTATGTTTCCCTCTCATTTCTTGCCCCCCTGCATATTGCTGCCATTACCCATCAAAGCATCAGGCTGAGTCAGATGTAGAAAATGAGATGAAAAACGCAGGGTGATGGATGGGTACCAGCCAAAATGACTCTTTCTATCCACCCGTCCCCTAAAGCTGCGATAGCAGCTCAGAGGCTATGCCTCATGACTTCATCCCTCCCTGCTGAGGGGAGATGGGAACATCATTATCAGCTGCCGATGAGTCCTGATTTGGAGCCAGCAGTGAAAATGTCCTCGGATGTAGGGGCTCCTCCTCCGCCCCAAGGGTGACTTGAACCTGCTGGGAAGATGGAGGAAGAGCTGGAGGGGGGAGATAAGAAGAAAGAGGTGCAAATTCAACCACGTCTCTACGATGATGTCATGGCAACAAGGTACCTCGGAGTGCTTGTCAGGTGATTGGGGCAGGCTTTGAAGGTCTCCAGCTCTTCTCTGTTGCTGCAGGCTCATGTCTGACTCGCTGAAAAATCTTTTGGTTAATATTTAATGCCAGCATTGAAGTGCTAAGGGTCTCAAATGCCTCACCTAAGCCCCCTGCCTTTGCTTTCCAATGGGATGCTAAATCAGGGTGAGGGGGTAGGACTGCAAGTTTCACTATCTGGGAATGGGACTAACAGTCGGTAGGGTGGCTTCAGCCCATAGGGTCCCTGTGCCCATCTGACTCTAGGACATGAGAATGAGGTTTCTATCCCCTCCAGCCCAGTTTGGGGCACCAGAAGGAGGCAGTCTCCCGCTCTTCTCAGTCTCTTGAGCTGGCTCTGGAGTAAAGAAATCTGTGGCCCTGCTCTGGGAGCCGAGCCCAGCTCCTGTGGTGCGATCAGGTAGTACACGGAGTTGGTGTTTTGGTTGGTTGGTTGTTTTTTTCCTGAGCCATGACCTAATGATCCCATGTTCCAGCTACAGCCCCTCCTAGGGGCCTTCTTTCTGAACCGTGTGTTCGGACTGAATTCAGCGAACTTCCCGGAGCAAGACGCTGTGTTCCCCCACCCCAGGGAAACCATCTGCTCCCCTCCACCAGCTCCTTCTGCGGGGCTTCGAGCTCGCCAGCCGGGCTGGAAAGCTCTCCTCCTCCTCGCCTGCCCCGGCTCTCCTCGGCCATCTTGTTAGCAGAAGGCACGGGAACGCGGGGCTGGCTGAATCTGGGGCGGTGATGGTGGCAGCCGGAGGCGGTTTCCAGGCAACTGTCGCGCCGTGGGACACGCGAGCCAAGAACGCCGGGGACACCGAGTTCTCCGCGCTCCGCCTGGGAGGGGACCGAGACACACACCGAAGGAGCCGGCACAGGACGGTGCGGAGAGGGTAGTGCTGGGATGGAAACAGAATATCCCCTCCTGCCCTCTGATCATCATACCCGCCCTGGCTGGGAGTGAGGATTTCCAAGCTGGCTGCTGGTGCATCACGCGACAAAGAAGGACTATGTGATGTATGGGATTTCACACGCCTTCTGCATCCTTTGGAAGATCAAAGAGAAAAGAAACATTGTGCCAGACTCTGTACCCCAGCCCCCAGACTTTTTGCAAGTGGTCCTGTGTTTCTCTGTCCCTTATCAAATACAAAGCTCCACCCCTACAAGTCATGAACCATTTTTGTGCACGCATCCCAGCTCTGTGTCCCTGGGTGTCACTGAAAAAGTGAATTTCTTGTGAAAAGAAATGTTCTTCCCTTCCACAAGCTGCCAGTCCTCCCCAGCACGTGGTGGGTCCCACTGCCCCTCTGTGCCAATGCCCAAGGCAGTATCCCCACTCCTGCCTGCCTGCCTCCCCTACCTGCTTTAGAGGCCCTGGGAGCATCCCTGCCCATGAAACTCACCTGCCTGGTAGCCCTTCTTTACACTGTCTGCCCAGCATTTCCCCTCGCAGCAATGTTGATACTCACACCTCCTTCGTTTTACCCAGTTTGGGTGGGCTTTGAGAGGGGGCTTGAGTACAACTGATTTTGAATGGATGGGAGAGGGTGATAAAACTGATTTGGCCAAGCAATGAGAAAAAAATTATTCTGGATTCTGAGAGTGCAGCTATGATGAACATGGGGAATGGGGCTACATGGTGCTGGGCAGGGTGTGCGCTGCAGAGGGGCAGAACAATTTTAATGCCCTGTATTCGAGGAAAAGTTCTGCAGCCCTGTGCAGGTGACAGCACAGAGACATGACAGTGGGGGGTCATCTGCACCCATTGCTGTCCCCGAGCCAGCCTTGCAGCTATTGATTTGCAACTTGCCCTGTTCACTCTAACCTTGGCAGTGCCAGCTCGACCCTTATCAGCGCTGATAAACCCCACCACAACCTCCTATCCCATCCTGGTGGTGTCACACTGTGAAGTGCCGTGGTGACAGATCGTTCCTGCCACTCTACCCTTGCACCAGTTGCTCTTTTGCTGCGATGCTCTAAATCCAGGAAACCTCTCTCCTATTTTTGCACGGAGGCTGCTGCCACACCAACATTTTTAACACCGTGTGGATGCCCATCCCTTGCCAAGTGTTTTGTATGAAGAAGGATGCGGTGCCGGCTGCAAATGCTTTTCCAGAGGAAATTTAAAATCAGCCTTCTCTTTCTTCTGCTCTTGGCTCTTCTTGTGCACCTGGTGATGGATTTTGCCCTCCCCACAGCCCACAGGCCGTGTGGCTGTGATACAAAAGCACCAAAAGCCGTGGGTGTCCAATCAGGCAGCCCCATGCCAGCCGGCCTCAAAAAGCTGAGCCTGCGAATCCTTCAGGACTTCAGTGGAAGCAATGGCTCCTTGGAGAAAAGTTCCCAGCCACAGAGGGCGGGGCTGCACTTAAGGGCTGGAGAGCCAGGGGTCCAACAGCAGCATGAAGAGGGGAATGCAGGGTCGACCAAGGGATCAAAGCTGGCAGCACTCTTCGAGCATCCTCTTTACAACATCCCAATCCCAGAGGTGACAGAGAAAGACAAGCTGTTTATTGTCAACCCCATGGAGAAGTTCAGCCTGCGCAGCAGTGGGAGTGATGAATGGTGAGGAGCAAGCTCAACCCTAGCTTGCATTTGGGGGATATGTGGGTTTGAGGGGACAAGCAGCAGGGACCAAACATGTTGCTTCCTTACGTAGATCAGCATCCTACCCCAGAGGGGCCCCCATTGCTAAGCATGCTCTTCTCATATCTCTAATCCTCTCCTAGCCCTGAATTTTGGGCTGCTACCCATAAGCTCATGGCACACAGCAAAGCCAAAGGAGATTCTTGAATTATTCATTGTATTATGGGTATCTATTAGGTGATCTCCTCAGCTCCTTCCCTTCCCCAATGCAGACTAGTCCTTAGTCTCTCTCTGTATATGAGGTCCTCGCTTCAGATTTCTAACCAGTTTTATCCCCCTCTCTTGGTATGTTGAAGATGCAAAGCCTGAAATGTAGGTTACCTCTAACCATGCAATCGTTCCTGTCCTGCATTTTGCAGGATATTGCCTGACCTCTTTAGGCTCGGCCGTATGGTGAGCTCATTGCTGACGGCTGTCTATTTTTATCTTTGGACTACTAACCTCTAATTAGAAGGGAAGATATTAAAAGCTTTAGCATTGTAACACATAGCAGCTCCCCTACAGAAAGCACACCTTCCAAAAGTGGTGCCTGCTAGAACTGGGAGAGAATAAAAGCTGGCTTAAGAGCTGGTTTCCACAAATGGGCATTTGCCTTGTCTCTGAGGACCACCTATCGGTAGCCTTGGGTCTGGTTTGATGAAATCGATGCACAGCCTGTGTTTTCCTAGAGAGAGACATGGATTTGGGTTATAGGTGCCTTGGGCTAACTGTGCCATTGCTGTGCCCATGTGTGCTAGCACAGAGGTGGGGCAGATACCCCCAGGGGCTCCCTTGAATGCCAGCAAACCGCAAATTTGCAGGATGCACAGAGACAGGGATAGTGCTAACCCAAACTTATCCCCCCAGGGAAACCAGGGGTGTGTGATAAACACACCCAAGGGGAATGGGCTGTTGAGGACGGGAGTTCAGGTCAGTGCTGGGGATGGCTGGGAAGGCCATGCTTCTCCACCCTTGTTCTGTGGACACATGTGTATCCCCAGTAAGCACATGGAGGGGTGTACCAGATTGTACTCCTGGAAGCTAATCCCTTAGGGAGAAACAATGAGATGATGTGTTCCAGCAGGGAAATAAGTGCATGGATGAGAGAAGCAGGATCAGCCCAGGGATTTTCCATGGGGGATGGAGGGAAGACATTGTGTCCCATCCAGCCATGCTGGTGGGTCTTCCTGGCCACCGACTTTGGGTGGGATCTGCCAGGTGCCAAAGGCCGCATGGAGGCCATATGGGGCAGGGAGTTCTGCCACCATGAAACCTGGAACCCATCTAGGGCTTGCTCTGGGCTTTCTCCCCACCTCACCCTCCATGCACTGGCTTCCAGGAGAGGCCCGGGATCACAGGAGCCATCCTGTCCCAACTAAAAGCTGTCATTGTTGTTGGGGTGGTGGTGGCTGTCGGGCTGCAGGGTCAGCAGCAGTAAAGCCGAGACGCTCCTCCCGACAGGGAAGACGGCCTATGACACCTACCCCACCTGGCTCAAATTCCATGTTGGCATCAACCGCTATGAGCTGTACCCCCGCCGGGATCCCTTGCTGCCCACGCTCCTCCGGGATTTGGCCACACAAAGGATCGTCAGCTCGGGTATCACCTCCCTGCCCGCACCCCTGTCCACACCCCTGCCCCGCTGCCTGCTGCCTGCCTCCCTCATCCCCATGTGCCTCCTTTCAGTCCAGAAGTCCGGTGGGACCCAGCTCAAGCTCATCATGACGTTCCCGAACTATGGGCAGGCCCTCTTCAAGCCCATGAAGTGAGTAGAGCCTGGGACAACCCCATACCTCACCCACACGGTCCTGTTAGGTAGTGAGGAGTGGCCAGTGGGGACCATGGAGGGAGAAATGGAGAAATGCTTCATGCACTGCCTCACTTCAGCACCTCCATCCCAAAACTGAGGCGAGAAGTATTGTCCTCTTTCCCTTGCCTTCCCTGGCGGTGCTTGCTGCAAACTGGATGCAGCTTGTGATGGGGTAGTGACCTCCAGTGGTAGAAAGAAGGAGGTGGTCCATGAGGACCATCCAGGAGCCTCCAGTCCATGGAGGCTTACGCACCCTTGAGTTGGAGGCAGGGGTTGTGTGGGAGCCTGGATAGGGGGCTTGGAGCCACACCACCCATCAGGAAGTGACTGGAGGAGACGGGGTCTGGCTGTGTCTCCAGTGTCACCAGAGGACGGAAGGTGAGTGGTGGTTTGGAACTTATCCCATGTTTGGAGTGACCCCATTCATGATGATTGCCCCCACCGTCCCCTCTCGTTCCAGGCAGACCCGGGACCAGGAGACCCCCATTGATTTCTTCTACTTCTCAGACTTTGAGCGGCACAATGCAGAGATTGCAGCCTTCCACCTGGACAGGTGAGCATAAGCTTTGCATCCAATCCTGCCCTCCCATACTGGCAAAGCACCAGAGAAACTGCTCCTTCATCCCACCTCTCACTCCCTGTTGTGAGGGATACATGTGTCTCCTGTCGGTTTTAATAACTCACTGTGATTAAACCAGCTGAGGTCAGTAAGAAATGGTTCCAAGTGCTGTGTTTCAGGATCCTGGATTTCCGGCGAATACCCCCAGTTTCTGGCCGTTTGGTCAACATAACAAAGGAGATTTGGGACATCACCACCGACAAGAAACTGGCCAAGACTTTCTTCATCTCCCCAGGTGAGCTTTCATGCTCTCCATCCTCTCCTGTGGCCACCTGGATGGAGCTCACCTGGAGCTGGCTGCTGCCCTGGCTCCCTCTGCACTCAGACAAACTATCCCGCTGGGGACTGTTCCAGCTCCCACGGGTACCCTGCCACAGGCCTTTGCTCCTCACAGCCTCCCTTGCCACTGCTTTGCTGGTGGCACATGGCCAGAATGGATGGACCATCCTCCCCTGGCTGCCTGCCGTACCACTCTGCCTGGGGATCGCGGGCTCATTGCTTTCTTTCTCTTTGTCAACCTTTGCTTTGTCCCCGTGGCCAGCGGGTAATGTCTGCTTCTACGGAGAGTGCTCCTACTACTGCTCCACCGAGCACGCCCTCTGCGGCAAACCGGACCAGCTGGAGGGCTCCATGGCTGCCCTGCTTCCTGACAAGACCTTGGCCAAGCGCCGCTCCTGGCGCAGCCCCTGGCGCCGCTCCTACCACAAGAGCAAGAAGGCTGAGTGAGATGGGGCATGGGGAGTGTGGGGATACAGGCCAGCAGAGCCATGGGATGGGAAGGGGCTTCTCCACAGCTGCTCTCATGGCCCCATTCCCCTCCCTGGCCTCTGCCACCAGGTGGGAGCTGAACCCCAACTACTGCGCTCAGGTGCGAGAGACACCGCCCTATGACAGGGGCCATCGCCTCCTCGACCTCATCGACATGACCATCCTCGATTTCCTCATGGGTAAGCCCCTCCATGCCTGTACTGAGGGCTGTGGAGGTCCCTCAGGACCAAGAGGCCCAAATGGCTCCATGGCCCATGGTACTATGCCCTGTGAGCTTTGTTGGCCAAACTGTTGTTCAGGCTGCAGTGAGCCGCAGTCTTACCCACAATGAGAGCACAGGGCTGTGGCACGAGGGCATTTCCCAGGCAGCAGTCAAAGGTCAATAGATTCCAGGGAGATCCAGCTAAATACCCTGGACGTGGGATGCACCTTCCAGCACACTCTCACATGCGGCCCCTGCAGAGCCAGAGGGAGACATGATGCTGCCCAAGGCTCTTGCTGCCTCTCCTGTCCCTGGGCCACTTCCTCCTCCCTGCACTGTCCCCTCACCAGCATCTGACTTGGAGAGTTTCCCATCTCCTCATTCCTGGTCACCCAGCCATGCCTTTGCCATTACTTCTGCTCCATTTGCCACTGTTGTCCCTCTGTGGGGCTGCTGGGATGAGAAGGGGCCTGGGGGCCTTGGGGTCCCTGCTCAGTTCCCCTCCACGGCCATGGCCACCAGATGGACACCCTAGAGGTGCCTCCAACCCTTTTCCCCAAGCTCTGGGTTTCAGTCTCACACCAGGAGCATGCTCCGTGTCCCTGCTCCCATCTCCCAGCACACAACCTGATGGCAAATTTGTTGGTCCGCCACAGGCAACATGGACCGGCACCACTATGAGACCTTTGAGAAATTTGGGAATGACACTTTCCTGCTCCACCTGGACAACGGTCGCGGGTAAAGCTGGGGAGTAGGGGGAGCAATCACAGCAAAGGGGGGTGCGGGGAGACCTCCAGTCTTGCCGAAATGCCGCCCTGACACCTCCCGGTGGGCTTCTCCCCACCCCCAGCTTCGGCACACACTCGCGCGATGAACCGTCCATCCTGGCCCCTCTCCAGCAGTGCTGCAGGTAAGGGGCTGCCACTGCCCACCCCGGATCTGCTGCTGGGGAGAGGCTCCTCCTATTGAGACCTCCCCCTCCTCATCTCTGGCAGCATCAAGAAGTCGACTTACCTGAGGCTGCAGCTGCTGGCCACCCAGCCCTACCGCCTGAGCGATGTGCTACGGGAGGCGCTGGCCGCAGATCCGCTGGCCCCTGTCCTGGCCGAGCCCCACCTGCGGGCACTGGACCGGCGCCTGGGGAAAGTGCTGGCGGCAGTGGGACACTGCCTGGCCAGGGCAGCCCGCCAGGAAGAGGTGCTGGTGGATGATGTGGGGTCACGGGTGTGATGGGGGGGCTGGGAACCCTGCTGGATTGGGGTGTTTTGGTGTGCTGCCGAAGATGATGTGGGGATCGGTGTGCAGCTCTGTGTAGCGTGTGCTTTTGATGGTGCCAGAGCTGGTGGCGTGATGTGGCAGGAAAGCAGGTTGTAGGGATAGCTGGGACAGGGAGGGAATTTAAATAAAAAGGTTGGCCTAGTGGAGAAGACATGAGCTGTGATCTTCCCCACCAAGGCTGCTTTCCCAGCCCTGGCCTGTCCTCACGTGCCTGGACGTGTCACTTCAGCCCTCCAAAGCCTTTTAGGAAAGGGTAGGGATTTTTCCTGCCTTTCCCCAGCAAGAGCTGCCAAACTGGAACAGCTGGCAATCTCCTGCCACACCCCTGCCCCCAGCACAGTGATGCCCTGGTGATCCCCGAAAAGAGAGCTGAGACTCTCCACTGCTCGTGTGGGGAAAATGAGGCACAAGCTCCCAGCCACTCACTTATCTTTGCCCCAGTCTTCCCACACCCACTCAAAAACTCCCATGGCTCTGGCATCACCACCTCCGCCACAGGACCAGGGATGCAGCAAGGACAAACCGCACTCGCCCCAGAACATCTTCCCAGTCCCCTGGGAACTGCCGCTGACTCCCTTCACATCCAAAAAAGTGGCTCTTGAGGAGGGGATGGATGACCTGGGGCTGTGCACCCTACTTAGTGCCTGGTGGCTCAGCACCCAGCTTATCGCCTGAGCCTCCCGGGGGGGTTAATCCACACAGGGTTACGTCAGCTGGAGCAGGTGCCATTGTGACAGCCACTGCCAGGGTACCCGGGTCGGGACACAGGATTGCCACCTGCATGGCCAGAGATAAAGGTGCCGCTGGGGAGGGGAGATGTCCTCTGTCTCAGCCAGACACTTGCAAAGGGATGGGCAGCCATGGGAAAGGGTGAAAAAGGGCAGCTGGCACAGTGGGAGATGAAGCTGGAAAAGCTAGGCAGAGATTTTGGGTTGAACAAAAAAAGGGGTCAAAAGGAAGTTAAAAAAAAAAAAGAAAAAAGAGACAAAGAGGATCTGTCTGCGTTACACAACGGGGCTGGGGACGCTGAATCGGGGTTTGTTGCGGTGTGCCCCCCCGATGCTGACAGCACGTCCTCCTGCCGCTGCCCTGGCTTGTGCCCCAAAGCCCAGCACACGGAGGAAAAGGTTTCAGGGCTGTTTTGCAATAGGTTCCTCCCCTTCTGCCAGCTTCATATTTTTTTAACTCTTTATATAAATACCTTTTTGCTCCATACCCAAAGCCAGGGGGACCATTCCTGCACCGTGCCCCACAGACATGGCCTGAACAACCAGAACTGTCCAGACACAGGTGGCCAGTTCCCCGACTGTCAGAGCTCCCCCAGGCAAATCTTTTTCCGAGGCGCCGTCAGATTTAAAACGCGGGGTGTGGGAGGGCGGCTGTTTTTCAGCCTGGTGAGTTTGCACGAGGTCCCAGCTGTGCCGCAGCGGTTCAAGGTCTCTTGGGAGCAGCCCGGTTTGGCTCACATGCCCCTGACGAGCCGGCCCAGCCACCCGTGGGGGAGAGCGATGGCAGCGGGGTGTCTGGGGCCAGTGGGCCAGGGAGCCGCAGAACACGCCTGCCCAGTCGCGGCGGCGTGGGCACACGGGTGTCGAGCGGGGCTGCCCACGCCCCAGGGACAGGTTCGGCCGTGTCGCCGTGACGGGTGGTGCGTGGGGTGCGGGGATTTCCCACCCCACCAGGACCAGCAAACCAGCCACCCCAGCACAGCCGAAACGGGGCTGGGGCGCAGCCCTGCGCCCGGGAGCTCCCATTTTGGGCTGGCATCACCCACGCCCTTGGCTGGCAGTGTGGGCTGGCTGCTGCCCGTGCTGGACACGGCGGGAGGAACCCCAGGGCTGAGGTGTTTGGGGACCAGGTCCTGGTGGGCAGTAGAGTGCAGATGGGTCCTCATCATCGCCCCCCCCCGGCCCAAAATGATGAAAATAAAATAAAATGGAATAAAAAGAATATGCCAATGGCGGTAATAATAATAAATAGCAACGATGATGATGATAAAGAAGAG
>VWZT01000559.1:635011-666064 GCA_013397055.1 Pachycephala philippinensis
CAGGTGAGCCGAGCCCCCCCTCCGTGCTGCCGCCATGTCCCGCCGCAGCCAGCGCCTTGTCACCACCCGCTATTACCCCGGGGACGATGATGCCACGACCAGCAGCAGCAGCACATCCCTGCTGGGTGGGACACAGCTCCCCTTCAAGGAGACCACCGGCAGGTTAGTGGGGGGCAGGAGTAGGGAGGTTCCCCCTGCCTAGATCTGGCAGGGGCGGGGCATTCCATCCCACACCAGGGAGCGGGCACCTTCCTGCGTGGGGTGTGAGGATAGCTTGCAGAAGGGAGCATGACGGCGAGCCCGACGCATTCCGGAATGGCCGCGGCTGCCTGGGCACTGGCTGTGCCCCTGCTCCAGCGAAAGCCCCGTTCTCCCTGCCCAGGCACCTCTCCGTGCCCACGGGCCCGGCACAGGAGCCTGGCGGGGTGGCCGGGTGCCAGCTCCCAGCTGCAGCTGGATGGCGACAGGGAGGAGGAGGAGGAGGGAGGGAGGGTCGCTGCGAGTGCCGGCCGGAAAACCGCAGCGGTGCGAGCGGAAGCGGTGCCCGGGACGGGCGGGAGGCCTCCGCACAGCAGAGGTTGCAGCCTCCGAAAGCTGCCGCCATCCGGTGTGGAGGGAAGTGATGCTGGTCGAGGGATTGGAATGAATTCCCCATTTCCCCCCATGGGTGCACTGTGCTCCCCCTCCCCCTCCCCCCCGTAACCACATATGCCTGATGAGCCTGTTCTCACCTCCCGCAGGACGATCAGGAGGAAATCGAGTAGCACAAAGCGCCTCTCTCCCGCCCCCAGCACACAAACCTCCTACTACAGCGAGTCCATGATGAGCGAGTCCTACCTGGGGGGCAGCCGGGGCCTTGCTGCCCTGGGCAGCTCCATGCTGGATGATGACCTGGACAGCAGCACGTACTGGGGTGAGCCCTCCCACTCTCCCAGGGCAGCTGGGGCCCTCCCTGGACACTGGAGGGTGTTGGGACAGCTGCCCAGGCTGGCTGACTGGGTTGCCCCTTGTGGAAGTGATGGTGGGTGATTTCTCAGTGGAACTCTGTGTTTTGGGGGCAGGTGGGGAGCTCTCCACCAGGAGGAGAAGAGGCACAGGGGACACCGAGTCCAGCAAGATCAATGGGGTGCTGGAGAGCAAGACATACGACACCTACACATCTTCATCTGGGTACTCCTCGGAGGATGACTACGCTGGTAGGGATGCACTAGTCTCTCTGTAGTGGCGGGAATGCAGGGGAGGCATCCCCAGGGGGACCAGCCCAGGGCCTGGCTATACCCAGTGTGCTGCCAGTCCCTGCTAGATGCCATGCCCAGTGCAAAGCCTCTGCTGTGGGCAGTGCACTGGGATGCTGTCTGCATTGGTGACTTGCTTCTTCCTTCTCAGGTCACTATTACTCAGGCCAGACTAGCTCTGGGTCGGGTCTGAGAACTGCGGCCTCCCGGGTGGGCTCCTTCCTCTGGCAGGTGTTCACCTCCCCAGGTGAGTGGAGGGCTGGCAGGGGCACTTGCAGCAGCAGTGTTCTTGCCAGTCAGCATTGCTACTCTCCAGGTGCTGTGTGTGCTATTCCCTGTTTGGGTGGAGGGGTTTTATCCCCTTGTGGTGCCACCCTTGAGCCTGGAGCGGACATCTCTGCCAGGACTCCTCCTGAGGCTTGTTTTTTCTCCTGGCAGTTCGGTTCATGGGGTGGCTGTTCTCGGGGCTGGCAGGGGCCTGGCACCGCCTCACCGGCACAGCTTCCCACCTGGACAGCGTCCCCTTCTCCAGGTGAGTGTGGTGCTGGGGGACACCAGGATGGGGGAAGTGTAGGGAAAGCCTGGAGGATGCTGGAAAGGGGAGGCATATAGGGGGTGGTGGGTGTCTTGTTCTAAAGCCTGGCTGGGCTTTGCTTTCCATCTCGCCCCTATCCAAAGGTGGGGGAAGGTGGCTGCAGTCCTACAGGCACCTCTTTCTTCTCCGTGCTCCAGGCGCTACCCACGTCTGAAGAGGTCCCTGCTGCTGCTGCTGCTCCTCCTGCTCCTTGCTGCTGCCGCCTACGGTGAGCCAGCCTCTCTTGATCTGCTGCCCTGAGATCTGGGGCAGTGCAGAGCATCCCACTGCCATAGCTGGGGGATGGGATGGCCTGGAGCTCAGTGCTCATGCCTTCTGGTAACCTGGTCTATCTGCACCCCCGTGCTGGTGTCTCCTGGTAATCCCAGGAGATGCTGATGGCTGAGCCTCTGCATGTCCACCCTGTCCACTGCTGTGGCCCATTACCAGCCTGTGGTTTTGACCATCTCATCCTTCTGTGCCCAGGAGCTTGGTACTTCTACCCATATGGGCTGTCGACACTCAGCCTGCCTTCCTTCCCATGGTGGGGAGCTGGAAAGCTTTCTTCCTCCTCTGATGTTCCTGGCGCAGGGGACCTGACCACGCTGGACCAGGTAAGCTTCATCAAAGGCATGATGATGGCCCAGATGGGCTGAATACGTGGCAGGGAGAGCTGGGATGGTGTGATCCATGGCTGAACAATTGCTTCCAGAGTGTGAGGAATGGTGGAGAATGGGCCAGATGATGGCTCCACGTTGGCTCCCCCGGCTTGTGGCCATCTCACTCTTGGGGTGGAGCAGGGAGAACATCTGCCTTCTCCTGGGAAGCAAGAGATGAATAAGATGCCAGTCACTCTGGGGAATGGGTGGGAATGGGTAGTGAGGGTTCCCTTTCGCACGGGTCCTATGGAGCAGGCACTTCCCTGGGGGGCTGCATCACACCCTGTTTTTGTTGCTGCAGGGGGGGCACCGGCTCCTGGCTCGCTTCCAGTCCCTGGAGAAGCGCTTCGAGGCACTGGAGGCCGAGCTGTCACGGTGGGAGCTGCGTCGTGGGGCAGCAGCAGTGACAGCAGGGGGAGAGCCACCCCCGGGGGACATCCTTGCGCAGCTGGAGGGGCTGGTGAGCCGCCGGGATGCGGGGCTGAAGGAGCATCTCCGCACCGACATGGCCAACCACCTCCAGGTGAGGGACATGGGCAATGCAGGGAGATGGGGGTGTGCTGGGCCAGGCTCTGATGTTCCACCCTGTTCCTCATCCTGCAGGGCGAGCTGGATGCCCTCCGAGCGCAGGTGCAGAGGGATTTAGACGGGCGCCTGGGGAAGATGGCACAAGCTTCTCGGGTAAGGTGACGAGCATGTGGTGGTACCTGGACAGGACACCCTCACCAGTGGTGTCACAGGTCTCACCCCTTCCCCTCTTCCTGGTAGGAGATGGAAGCGCGCTTGCTGGAGCTGAACTCGGAGTGGCAGAGGTAATGCTGGCTGTGGGGCAGAGCCATTGCTCTGTTAGGGGCAGGCAGGTAGCTGGGTCAATTCCCCTCAGCCGGGCTGAGGAGGGGTTTGCAGGCCTGGTTTGCTTGGGACAAAAGAGAGCTTGAGAGGCATAGTCTGGGGGGGGAAAGGAAGGAAGGATACATATGTGGGTGTCTGTGGGAGCCAGCACTGTGCCCTTCTCGCCAAAAAGGCCAGTGGTATCCTTGGGTGCATTAGGAAGGGCATTGCCAGTAGGTTGAGGGAGGTGATCTTGTCCCTCTACCCAGCCCTAGTGAGGCCACATCTGGAGTGCTCAGTAGTACAAGGGAGACATGGAGCTCCTGGAGCAGGTCCAGCGGAGGGGCTACAGAGATGATGAAGGGACTGGATAATCTCTGTTATGAGGAAAGGCTGAGGGAGCTGGGCCTGTTCAGCCTTGAGAAGAGAACTGAGAGGGGACCTCACCAATGTCAGTGTCTGAAGGGAGAGTGACAAGAAGTTGGAGCCAGGCTCTCCTCAGTGGTGCCAAGCAATAGAACAAGAGGCAACAGGCAGTAACTGATGCACAGAAAGTTCCACCTGAACATGAGGAAGAGCTTCTTTGCTGTGCAGTGACCACAGACTGGAACAGACTGCCTAGAGAGGTTGTGGAGTCTCCCTCACTGGAGATATTCCAGAACCATCTGGATGCAATCCTGTGCCATGTGCTCTGGGATGACCCTGCTAGAGCAGGGAGGTTGGGCCAGATGACCTGCTGTGGGCCCTTCCAACCTGACCCATTCCGTGATTCTGTGGCTGGCAGCAGGGCCCCAAGGGCAATGGCAGCAAATGACCTTTGCCACTGTCATTTTGCATCACTGTGAATGTGGCCCTTCAGCCAAGGGGTGAGCTGGGGATGCTTTCCCATGGCATGCAGTAGAGGAGGTCCCTGCCACTGGAATTAAAACTGTGTCTGGAGATGGGGTTGAGCATAGGTGATGTGGGATGAACCTCTCCCTCCAATTTGCAGAGGGGAACTGGGCCTATTGGCACGAGGTTTTGTTACCTTTCTCTTGGCACAGCTCGGTGCAGGAGAGCCTGCGAGGGACCTTCCGGCAGGAGGTGGGCAAGCTGGAGCAGGAGGTGGCAGCGCTGAGGAGGGAGCTGGCAAGCCTCAAGGCAGACCAGGAGGTGATGGGGAAGCACGTGGAGGGGATACTGCAGCAGCTGAAGACAGTGCGGGCTGATGTGAGTCCCCGGTCCCCAGCCTGTTTGGCAGAAAGGCAAGCAAGGGTCCGTGCCCCAGGGCTGAGCTCTGCCCGCATCGTTTCAGGTGGAAGCGCAGTTCCCGGTGTGGATCAGTCGGTTCCTGTCACAGTCCCAGCAGGATGGTGCCGCTGCCTTCATCCTCCAGCGGGAAGACTTGCAAGCAGAGCTCCAGGCTCTGGAGCGCAAGATCCTTGCAAAAGTTCTGGAGGACCGGAGACTGTCGGCACGGGATGCTCAGGCTGGGATTGGAGTGGCCCTGAGGCAAGGAGGGACTGCAGGAGTGACAGAGGAGGTGAGTGCTGGCCTGTGCCCCACTTCATGTGTGCAGGGGGCTGGCGTGTGTGCCTGGCAGATGGCAGAGGCGTTGGGACAGCCCCCACAGCTGGGACATTGATCCTGGGCTCACAGGATGCAAGAGCGCCCTTGAAACACCTTCTCGGGCTGTGCCTGCTCTCTGCTCTGGAAGGGGTCGCACGTGGTAATACCTGCAGCTCTGAAAGGCTCTTACTGTCTTAAAATCCAAGCTTCTGCTCGTGCATCCTTCACGCAGAATGTGGGACAGGTGCCAACGAGGCTTCCATGGGTGGAGCATCTTGCTTATCCCCATTCTTCAGCAGTGCCGCTGAGTTGTTTGGTGCAGAGCATTTCAGCAGAATGACACCAAGGGGAAAAAATGAGCCTGCTTGCTTTGGAAAGAGTTGCTGGCAATTCCCTGTGGAGGTAGTAGAGGGAGGGGATCAAGCTGGGATTAGCAGTCTCCGTAGCCTGTGCAAGCTTTGTGCACTCCGTAAAGTTTAGACCCAATGTGGTGCTGTGGGGTCCTAGCTCCTTTGGCTGGGTTTGGCTCCAGATGGATGCTCCAGCCATCTCCTCCTTTTCTGGATGGGAGGAGCTCCCGTCAATCCTGTGGGACAGGGCAGGAGGGAGCAGCAGATGATTCTGGGTGGTCTGTCAGGTTGTGTCTGGTAGTTCCTCTCCTCCCTCTGGGCCAGCCCCTCTTGGGGACAGGCAATTGCAGTGTGCCTGGGCCCTGCCCGTTCACTGCACAGCTCCTCTCCCCTGGGGTATTTTTAGCAACCTCTAATGAGGCTTCCCAGCCAAATGCGTGTCCTCTCATTTTTGCCGCGGTGATTCATCCCCTGGCTGTTCTATCCCCTGGCTGTCTTTCGGGAAAGTCCTTGCACCCTCTGTCCCTGCAGGGGCAGGATGCCTGCCCCAGTTCTTCACCCTCCTGTGCCCTCTGCTTGCTCTGCAGCAAGTGCATCTCATTGTGGGCCAGGCCCTGAAGCGCTACAGTGAGGACCGCGTGGGGATGGTTGACTACGCCCTCGAGTCGGCAGGTAGGCGGTGGGGACGAGCCAGCTGTCCTGGGGAGGTGACCGCAGGGTGCTGGCGTGCAGCTCACCTGCTGCCATCCCTTCTCATGCCAGGGGCCAGCGTCATCAACACTCGCTGCTCAGAGACCTACGAGACACGGACAGCGCTGCTGAGCTTGTTTGGCATCCCCCTGTGGTACCACTCGCAGTCCCCCCGTGTCATCCTGCAGGTGGGCTCTGAGGGGGAGGACTGGGCTGCTTCTCATGTGGGTTTTATTGGGCTTTGGCTGGGCTGGTGGGAGAAAAATGACACTGATGGTGGTAACATTGCTGGTGTCTCACTTCCATGCTCATAGCCAGACGTCAACCCTGGGAACTGCTGGGCATTTCGTGGCTCCCAGGGCTTCGCTGTCATCCGCCTCTCTGGCATCATTCGCCCCACGGCCGTGACACTGGAGCACATCCCAAAAGCCCTCTCACCCCAGGGGACCATCCCCAGTGCCCCCAAGGACTTTGCTGTCTACGTGAGTGCCCTCGCCCAGACCTGAGGGAGGGGTGGGGGGACACGGTGGGAGGGCACTGGAAGGGAGGGCTAACAAACCCCATACCTGGCTGTGGGGTGCTCTGGGGGGGTTGGTCTTACCCTGAAGAAGAGGAAGAAGCAATACTGATGGGGAAAGGGGCAGCACTGGGTTTCAGAAAGAGCTTGGGCAGACAAAGGGGCTTGAGTAGGTGTAACTTTTGGTCTTCCTCCCCTTCATCCTTCCCCACTGGTCCCTGTTCCCATTTGTCTATTTTGACCTGGAAGAGCAGGAGCGGGGGCCAAGCACACTTGCGTCTCCCTCTCTCTCTTCTGCCCTGGATGTGTGCATCACCTCTGTTCTCCCTCTCTGATGACCCCTGGTTCTCCCTTTATGCTTCCCTGCCCTCATAGGGCTTAAAGGAAGAAGGAGAGGAGGAGGGCCTTCTCCTTGGACAGTTTACCTACAACCACGATGGCGACCCCATCCAAACATTTTACTTAGAGGTAAATGCTTTGCCCTTGGAACACCCAACCCCTGAGAAGAAAATGGAGCCTCTGGGGTCTCTGAGCCTTAGAGAGCTCTCAAGGGCTCAAGTTTTTCTTTTCCCTCCTCCCCAAGGGTGACTCCATGGGCACATACCAGCTGGTGGAGCTCCGGGTGCTGAGCAACTGGGGCCACCCCGAATACACCTGCATCTACCGCTTCCGCGTGCACGGGGAGCCGGCGCACTGACCCCCGGCTCCGCGCAGGATGAGGATGCTGCCGGGCTGACAGCAGGAGGGGATGCGTCTGGTTCACTGCTTCGCACGTAGAAATCCTGGGATGTGCCAGCAGCCGCCCCAGGAAGCTGCTCCCCTGGGGGAGGAGAAGAGCTGGTGTTGAAGGGGTGAGGCTTTCACTCTTCCAAGGACCAGGGTGGTGAGGCAAGAGCATCCCACATGGGGCCTAGTGCAGCCTGGCTCGTTTTCAGTGCGTCTCGGACATTTTAACTTTTTAAGCTAACTTTGTATCGGGTCTGCGCTGCCCCACCTTCCTGTTGTCCCGCTCCTTCCTGCTGGTGTGTCTAGCATTGCCAGGGCTTGGGAGAGGGGTGTGGCATTTTGTGATGTGCTTCATGTGGGCTTGGGTGCAGGAGATTGGTGTGTGGGACCATGGTGCCTGACTCGGTGCTGCCAGAGGAGGTGGGAGCCACCGGTCATGGCCACCAAGTCCCCTCCACACAGGGTCACTTCTCTTGCCTTGGTGTTGGTTTGGGTGAAGATCTCCAGCCCTCCAATGCTGGGCCGGCAGAGAGGAAATAAGACAGTATTAATGAAGTATTAACATAAAAGTAATGGTTTGGGGCAGCAGGAGGAGAGGAATGTGGCACGTGTTGGTGGCAGAGCCCACCTTGGTGCTGCCATCCATCCACTCAAGCCCTCCTGCTGCCAGTGGCTGAGTTGGGTCTTGGCGATGCTGTTGGCCTCCCTGGCTGGCTGCCTCCCCAGTGTTAAGCTTGATGATGCTATTGAAAATTCCTGTTGCCTGCTTTTCCTTTGGGGTTTGTTCTGATATTTTTTTTTCTAAGAGGGGTGGGGAGGGGAGCTATTTTCCAGTTGGGGTGTTGGGGTTGGTTTTTTGGGGTGGGGGGGTTTGTAGTAACAAAGGGAAAAAAGACTTTTTCCATGCAATTTGTACTTAACCAGAGAATGTTACATGGTGCCACTTGGATGAGTGGCTTAGATGTGGAGAAGGCTAGAGCTTTGTTTAGTAGGAGAATAGCGCACACAGTAGGATAAGCTAGAATAAGATAAGCAGAGCTGTTTAAAATATAAGCCTCGAGTTGTTGGTGGCTTGGTAGCTGGACTTGGAAGCTGGGGTCCTCTGTGGACTGCTGCTGGTGGCGTGCTGGAGGCATTCCTGCCCTCCTTGCTCCGGATGTCCTCCGAGACTGCAATGCATGGCTGTGGCCTCCTGCCCAAGGCTGCATCTGTATATACTTGACTGTTAGCAGCAAGTGGGAGCTGCTGCCCCAGGGCTCTTGTGGGGGAGGCAGATGGGGCAATAGCCCGGGCTTGCAGGTGCCAGCCTGCAGAGCCATCCCCCACCTGCAGGGCTCCCTCAGCTCCCGATGGCAGATGGCTGGTGCAGGCTGACCTCCTTTCTCTTGGAAGGGCTCCCTTTCCCTCCTACCTCTCCTCACTGGCATTGCGCTGTTCTCTGAGCCCTGGCTGTGGGATGGCTGGGCCAGAGCAGGAGGAGGAGTTCTGCCTGCAGTGGGCATGTAAATCCTGCCTGCACTGTTGGGATGGGGGGAGGCACAGCAGGGGTTTGCAGGAAGGATGCACAGGGACCTTCCCCAGGCTGAGGAGTCCCAAGGCCATCTGGCCCCTCCACCTCTCAGCTGCCTGCATCACATAATTTGGCTTATGTTCTTGGATGGTGTTAAGAGCCTCCAGCTTTGTGTTGTGCTTCATTGAAAGAAAAGCGAAAGGGCTCATGGTCAGTGTTTCAGCCCTGTCCAGGGCTGGTATTGTCCTTCCCATGAGAGCAACATGTATTGATTCCCACTCTGGTGGTCTCTGCTTGAAGCACTGTAGGCATAGAGGAGGAGGGGCTGAAGAAGTGTCTCCTTTCAGCATCCCCTGATGGGCTCAGGCAGAGCTGCTGAGCCTTGACTCCCTTCATGCCAGCCTGGGAGGGTGAGGATGGTGGCAGCACATCCCTTCTGAAGGGGCCTCCTTGCTCCAAGCAGGGGAAGTGAGCCCAGGGGGCACAGTCCTGTCTCCAGCAGGTTAAAATTACCCTGTGGAGCCTCTTGCAGAGCTGGGAGGCCCTGCTGCAGGGAGAAAACTGACCTGGAGCCAGATCCAGGGACTATAAATTCTCTCCTATATTGAGCATAGTCTTAATTCTTGGCATCCACAGCCAAAGTTATTTTAAACTCATCTACAGCTGCCCGCTTGCCTTGGAGTCATGTCCGTGAATGCACTGAGCACATGGAGCTGTGCTTTTATGAATGCCTAGGCCTGTTCTGGGCTCGGCAGACCAGCTCCTGTATTTATTTGAATCATAAAGAGAGAGCAGAGATGAAGCTCTTCCTTTTCCTCACCCTTCTCTGGCTGTTGGAGCAAGTGCCATAACCATGAGCCTGGGAAAACCCCTTTTCTTATGTTCCTTCTGGCTCCCTGGTCTTTGGCTTGGACTGTGAGGGCAGACAAGGTCTTCATGCAAGAAAAAAATTTGTGGTAAATCAGGCATGCTGGTGAGAGGCAGGAAAGGTGACCTCTTCCCCTGGAAATGGAGTTGTAGTGGGATCTCTGCTTCTTCCACGTGGGTGTTAACTGCTGTGTCAGGGTTAGGGAGCATTTGGCTTTACAGAGCAAGCTTGCCCTGTCCTTTGGACATGCAAATCTCTGCTGTTGTAAGTAAAACTCCCTGGAGACACCAGTGAGAGCTCATCCTGGGGCTTCATGCTCTTTTCTAGCTGGTTTTGGAAGCCTCACCATGCCGTCTGTGTGAGGATCCCCAGGAACATATGCTGAGGCTACATGTGGGTTTTCAGCCCCCAAATTCAGCATCGGTGCTGGACTGCAGCCTGAGCACCTGCACTGAGTGCCCAGGGCCGCTGGCTCTCCAGAGTGTAGCTTGCAGCATTTCTGCAGCACTTCCCCGAGCTACAAAAGAAGAGGGCACCTGAAACTGCTGCTTCAGCATGTGCTTCTCTGCCCAGGGGTATTTAATCCTAGAGCTGATGCCGAAGATGAGCCTGGTGAGGCAGGAGAAATGAAGAACAGCTGTGGGTGCAAATTTCTCTTATTTACTCCATTTCCCTCCTCTATTCTCCCTCCTTCTCAGTTTGCCCTACACACATGTTACGAATTAGCCCTGCAGAAACAGATGGTTACAGACAGGAGTTTGTGTTTGATGCTGTAGCCTGTTGCAAATGCTGCACTGTTTTGTTCCTTTTATTTTTTAATCAACAGATTGTAATTTATGCCTATGCAAGAAAAAAAAAAAGACCAAGACAAATAAATTATATCAAAACTGCCAAGAGTGGTTTGGATGTCTTGTAACTCTTATTTGCTGTTGGGAATGATGCACAGCTAGTAGATAGACAAAGCTATTCTTGTAGCTCTTTTTCTATGCACTTTTATGGCAAATCCTTAGTTTTGAGCCTAATGTACTAGGGCCAGCAGTTGTCACCTTGTCATAGAGCAGGCCTGAGTGTGCAAAAACTGCTTGAAACAATGGTGAAAACAAGACTTACTCCTAAAAACTCCAATTCCTTGGGACTTCAGTGACTTCTACTAGACTTAAGTCTGTGATATCATGGCTGTCCTCATTCTGCAGTCACCTCCTAAGCCTTCCCATCCTGTGCCTTACCATGAGCAGAGTCCAGCTTGGCCCTAAGGAGCAGCAAGTGAGGCTGGGTTAGCAGGGACAGAGCCTGACACAAAGCCCCATTCAGGGTATCTGTATGCTCTTTTCCTTGACATGGGCTGTTAATTACTCATTTAGCTACAAACCAAGCAGAAAGGAAATACTTAATCTTCCTCAGTGTGAGGAAGTTAAGCTAGAGCATAAAAAAGGCTGAAAAATGGGAAGTTGAACTGGCTTGAGAAGGGCTGTGTGGGCCTCAGCTCTGGCTACCACAGCCCAACACTTACCTATGAAAGGGCTGTGCAGAGCAGAAAAAGCCTTTGTGAACCTCCGAGATCAACCGAGGAGACAGAAAAAGGCTCCTTACAAACCCTGGAGAGTCCCATTGTGAGGTGCAAGTCCTAGCACGGTCCCAGGGAGCACAGTACACAGGCACTGCAAGTGCTGTGCTAATGCTGCATCCTCTAGCAGAGTTTCTCTCATGGGGCTGGCCCCAAGTGATTGTTAGAGCTGCTCTTCACACCCACTCATGTGCATCTCACACAGCACAGCTCACACCACACCTGTGTTCTCATGTCACCACTCTGCCACCAAGAGTAAGGCCAGAGTAAAAGCTGTCAGGGCTGTGCAGAGGCTCAGCAGCAGCTCTCCTGTGCTGTGCCATGCCCTGCCCGGCCGTCACTATGAGCACAGCCTCGTCCTGTAGCCATCAAAGGAACCTGGTGCCAGGCAAACCTGGTTCCTCTGGATTTCAGCCTGGTTTTCCAGAAGGACAAAAATCAAGAAGACATATTTGTACTTGGAACAAACTTTTTAAAAATTTATTTTATAGATCACACCAGCCTGAGTGATCTGTAAATGCTGGTCACAAAAGAGAGATCACACCACCTCCTTTGCACAAATTGAAGTGAACCTTCTTTCAGTCTCGGCAGTCTCCTTCATTTGGAGCACAAGGAATGGAGAAAGAGAAAACCGCCTGGAGCTCCCTGCTCCCCTCAGAAGCAGAGGGCAGTGAAATCAGATGCAGTTTGATGCTGCTACAGGGCCAGAAGACAAACAAGCCAGGCCCTTGTGCCCTGCTTAGCCACACCTCACACCCCCTCACAATGCGGGTGCTATTAGTGTTGTAGCCGCCTATAGTTCCTCCCTCGCCAGGAGAGTGCTGGTATTTAGGCACATAGCTTGGAAAAGGACTGTCTGACCTCCCCCTTCCACCCACTGCAGTCTCTAAGGCAAAGGACCCTCGTCTCCAAACCATGTTTCTCACCTCTCCCGTGCCGCTTAATGCTCTTGGAGTGCTGGTGTTGGCAGCGGGAGATGCGCTCTGCCTCTCAGCCGGCCTGGGAGCCTACCCCGAGTCACAAGGTGAACTGGAATGAACTCCACACAGGTGACACAGAGTGAGGAACAGGAACAACCCGCTAAGGAGGGACAGAAACTTTGCAGTCTCTCTCTAATTAAAATAAAAGTCCTTCATTGGAGGAGGAAGCCCTCAGAGAAACCAAGCCTGACCGCGCCTGCTGGGGAGAGCCATGATTTGCTGAGGATGCCACCTCCTCCTCAAAATGCTACCACGCTCCCGGAGCTCACCACAAGCTGGCAGAGGATAATTCCTGTCCTCACCGGAGCCAAGCGAGGAGGCAGGGTTAGAAGAAAAGAGATCAAAATAAGCAGGGAATCAATCACTTGAAAAACCCATTAAATGGTTAAAAAAACCATTCCAACAGTAATTTGTTAACTGTCCTTGCAGGGCCTTCTTGAAGAAGCCAGAATTTCTCATTAAGAAAAATAAAATCCTAAAAAAAATTAAATGAAAGACACAAATTACCACATACTTCCCACCTTGAAAGCACTTCTATAAATCTGGTACCAATTAATCACTGCCCTCTTTGGCCAAGAGGCGAGAAGACAAATCCTACCTCTGCCACAGCAAAGTTTGGCCAGTGAGTTCCAAAAAGGTTTTGGAAATCTTGGAGTAAACAAAATCAAGGGGAGGTCATGTTAGCCTGGTGTCTCTGTTCCAAAGGTATCTTGTCACCTCTGTCCATCGAGGTGAGAAGGCTTTCTCTGGCTCAAGGGACGGACTGAGTGCTCCTGCACCACTCTTAATACTGTCAGTGGAGCTGCTGCAGCCTTGAGAGGCAGGTTAGATTTGCTCCAATGTGCACTGAACAAACACTAGGAAAAGCAGCACGATGGGAAGGGGAACAGGGTGGGTAAGTGTCTGCCCATTTAACTCTGTTGCTAGTTAAAATTTTAAGTGCTATCAACATTATTTGAGGATATTGAGCATAGGATCCCTGAACTTAACATCAACAACTGCTTTCCCATTTGTTTCCCTCTTAGATCTCCAACCAAGGAACCTTCTCACCATCTCCTTCAAACTTCATTCATTACAACATTAAATTAATCCACTTACAAATAGTTTAAGAGGGAGGGAATCCAAAACATATTTGGCACGAGGCCACAGTGGTGATGAAACAATGCTCCATGGAGCCATCCTAAACAACCTTTGCAAGTCTGAAATTTCAGGCATCTGATAACCCCTGGATCTGAGACAGCCAACAGGGGAGAGCAGCAAGTCCTGTGGACAGAAAGGGGTGAGGGAGGAGGGAGGCAACTAACTGGCTCTTTGCAGCTCTATCCAGACTCTCCTCTCATCTTCATGCACACAAAATATAATAAAAACTAATAAGAATAAAAACTAAGCCCATGATGTACAAAAATGTGTCGACAGGGGGAGGAGGAAGGTGTCAGTTACTCAGTTCTCTGTCTTATCACCTTCATTAGCTTATAAATTATGCTCCTCTCCATCGCTTCCTGCAGGGAGGAGGGACGATTCTTCTGCAGCCAATCAGCTGGGATGGGTTTTGGTTTATGCTGCTCTGGATCTTTTGGATAAGAAATGAAGGGAAGGGGAGGAATTCCTCAGAGAGAGAAGGAGTAAGAAATTCAGCAGCCACTGGCAGGAGTCACACAGGCTCCCTGAGATTTCACTTTATGGCGCTGACCCCCACGTCGACGGCCTCCTCCTCCGACTTTTGACTGAAAAACAGGAAGACTGACTTTAGTGCAAAGCAACCCCTCAACTGGGATAGCAACACAACACGAGTTCAGATGCATCACACACACATTCCAACAGTGGCAGGGCAGTTGTGACTGCTCCGCTTCCTACTACTGCAGAAAGGAGATAAGGCAGGAGGGAGGCAGACACACCATGAGGGAAGGAGGAGAAACAGATGCACCATCAAGTTTTGCCCTTCAAGCTGGGAAGACTTTGATTTCCCAAGTTTCTGAATGCTTCACTCCCATGAGAGCCAGCAGGTGCCATGGGGTTCAGCATACAGGAAACCAAGGTCTAAGGCTCCCCTGACTTTGTGCAGAATTGAAGGAGAGCCCCCCACCCCCTACCATGGCTCTCTTGCTAACCTCTCTTCCCAACCTCAGCAAACCCACTGTTTCTCTTTGAGAGCAGCCAAATACCTTATTGCCCTCACGGATGTGGGGCTCTTCATCCAGTGCAGGCTGAGGGGATGCAGCAAGGAGAGAGAGGAAGACGTAAGCAAGAACAAAAGCAACCCAGAGTCTCAGGGGGAGGGGTGAAACAAAGAGCAAGCTCGGAGCACTACTTACAACCACAGTGACACTACAAAAAGACAAGGATGAGATGGAGGACTGGTGTGAAGCCCCAGGCATATGCAAAGGGAGAGAACCCCTGCCAGGGGGCCCTCATCGATGAGCTGTCTGGCTCAAGAGGGTGAGATCTGACCATGGCAACTAACATAGCTAGAATTAAGAAGGGGAACACCCTGTCGCTTGACAGTCGGTTCCTGAATCCTTCACTTACTGAGGAAGTACCTTACAAGGAGAAGACCTTTCTGTCAGTAATAAAGCTGATAAATAGGCTCCCAAAGCCTGCAGTGAGAATTGAGTTTCCATTCCTTTCAGGCCAGACACACTAGGTATCCTTCATGGACAAGCTGAGCTGAGAAGTCCTAACCAACAAAACAACTTGGATAAATTTCTCTAAAGAGAAATTTAAAGCCTTTTCTTCTTCTCGGATGTCCCCATCCTCACTCTTTGACAGGGCAGACGACCTGTACCTAAAACTTGGGTTGTAATTTCTCTAGTGTAGGGATATTCTACCTCTCATTCAGACACTGAAGACCCCTTCTGTGACTGGTTGTTAGATGTTTCACTAATTCAGCTACTGGGTATATAGAGACACTTTTTCACTGTGCACATGGTCAAAGTAGTGAAACAAGTTGCTAAGAGAGGCTGTGCAGTCTTCCTCCTTGCAAGGTTTTTAAGACATGACTGGATAAAACCCTGAGCAACCTGGTCTGACCTCACAGTTAATCCTATTTAGAGCAGGAGGTTAGACTAGACACTTCCTGAGGTCCAACCTGAATTGTCCCAGTACCCTGAGCTGCTGTCTGCTGTAAGGTCAGCCATGGAGTCATCCAGTCATCAGAGAATTATGATTTCTGCTGTGAGATTACTTACATTTCTATTTGTTTCTGTGGCAAAGTGAGTTCAAGGCACGAGGGGATAATGCTTGTGCTTTAGAGTGCCCTTCCTCCAACAGGTGAAACCAGGACACAAACAGCTCAGAGACACGGTATTTTCCTCACTTACCAATGGTTGCAGGGCAGTAGGTGTCAGTGGTGCTGCAGCTGTTGAGGGGGCCTCATCCCCAGCTGCTGGGCCTCCAGCTGCCATCCCAGCGGCGGGAACACCATCCTCTCGTTTCGTAACAGCTCCCTTCTTCGTTGACTGCATCTTGATCTGCTGTGGCTTGGAGTTCATTGGTGAGTTATTGGTGGTCTGGAGTAGCTGCAAATTGCAAAGGGAGAGGCCAAACTCAGCATTAAAATAGCCAGGCTGATCTGGCGAGGTTCAATGCCGCTTTTTAACAAAAAGCCTCAGGAGAATTTATAAAAATAGCTGTAAGGAGAAGATTGCAGCAGCAGCAGCAGCAGCTGTTCAAAGAAACCTAGACCTCTGAGCTCCCACCCTTGGAAAGGGCCACTTGGCTGAGGTGGCACTCTAACCTCTACAACATGACTCAAAGGGACCAGCTACAAGATGTCAGAAAGAGACTGAGCCTTCAGAACCAGCGGCATCTGGCTCAGCCCCATCCTTTACATTCCCTCATTCACACCAGCTAAAGACCCACCATGTGACAGAGCACATCGGTCATCCATGACCTACATCAGGGCTGATGCTTGTGGTTGAAGCACAGCCTCTTCCCTCACTTTTCCAGATCTATCCGGATTCTCCTGCTGCCTTCTCAGTGTAAGAAGTAGCTAATGCGCAAAGCAAGTGGCCCTCGGCAGCCTTTACCTTAGTGATGGTACCCACAGCTTTGGTGCGGCCTTCCCGGAAGACCAGCCGCTGGTCTATGTGTAAATATTCCGGGGTTTTGATGAAGCGGAAGTGCACCGTGGCTTTGTCCCCTGTCCGCAGGCAGTCCTTGTCCATGCTGAGAATCGTGGCTGTCTGACGGATGCTGCCACAATGCACTGTGAATGTAAAGCACAAAGGCTTTCAGCAGCCAGGGCCATTGGTGGAGCGAGCTTCAGAGACACATCTAAGGCAGCTCCTCACCCTACAGCAAAGACCATACGGGTCACGCAGCTGCCTTTGTTCCGTCCCCAAAAGGAACATGCACATAAGCTAGAATAGCTGCCTTCAAATCGTGCCTGTCCTGAAGCACCCTCAACAGAATCCTACACACCAAGCAGCTGGGCTAGAGGGCAGGATTCAAAATGAGCCTCTCCATCAGCATTTGAAAGTGGAGAATCTTTGCACCATGGAGACGCAGCACAGGCAGGTTCCAAGTACACTTGAGGGCATACATCTCCTTTTTACCTTATAGCCTCCCCCACTCTCCTCTGTCAGCTCCTTTCCCTCTCTCTTCCACAATGCTGGGAAAGGCAAAACCAGATACTATGGCATATATTCAGGCTGGCAGAGACATCAGGAACAAAATTATCTCAAGCTAGATCTGATACAAACTGCTACCACTGGGAAGCAAAGACAAACCAACGCTGACACACGTACCCATGGCCTGATATCGTGGGCTGATGGTGGTGGGGTGATGGAGCACCAGAATCTCTGCTTCAAACTCCCACGAGGCTTGGGGATTCAGGCGGGGTGACACCATTACCATGCCTTTCCGGATGGAAGAACGCTTGATCTGAAAAGCAGAGACACAAAAAACATTAGCATCATTCTCCAGGGAAGAAATCTGCTGCTCTGGCTGACTGCATCCAGCAGAATCCTAAGGGATTTCACAGATACTATCTCATGCCCACCAAAAGGCAAAGCAAGAGTTGTGTAGCTGTATGTTATGTATAGGATATTATGTAAAGGTTGCAAAAATCAAAGTCACCTGAAGTTCAAAAGGAAGCTTTAGAGCACTGGAAATGCTGGGCACTGACACATTTACCTCACAGATCCTTTAAAAGCAAAACATACATCCTGGGTTGCACATTACCCAAGCAAATATCTCTCCAAAATCATAATGTCTGTTAATATAACACGAAAAGCCTGAACACATGAAATACAGTGTAGCTTAAACTACATCCCCTTAAAATCAGTGCAACTTCTATTGACAGAAAGCTTTTGCAAGAGGAATTGTATTAAATTTTGCTGATTTTTAAATCCCAAATCATGCAGCTGGTCCTACAAGCCAAGAGGAGTAGTGCAAATACACTGCCCAGGCTACTAATGCAGTTCCAGCACCAAAGGAGACTTCTCTTGCAATGCCTCCACTTTCTTAGATACCTCCAAAATCATTACCTAGTGGCATTGTTATCCCCTGGCAGCTCCCAGGAGGAAAAACCAGGATGTGGAACCACAGATCCTTTGGGATTTCATTCCACTGCAAAATGAGGCAGCTGAGGTTTGTAGAAACAGCCTTACTGCAGCTGAACTCTGAGAGCACTCGAAAATTATGAGGGCAGTTCCTGTTGTGGGGGTCTAGAGGAGATCATCTCACCTTCTTCAAGGCAAAGGAGGCAGTCTGGCCTCCCCGCACCTCCTTGACGGGCATCCTCTTGCGGTGGATGGACTTGACAGCAATGGGGAGGAAGTTGCCAAGGGGATCTGGCCCCAGCAGCAGGGTGTCATTTAGCTTGATTAGGCCTCTCAGTGTCGTCCCAGAGACAACTGTTCCTACACCCTATGCCAAAAAAGAAAAAACAGTAGTTGTGGTTACTCAACCAGGCCAGCAGAAGAGCTCTAGAACTCTCCCCCCTAGAGAAGATACCTTCTTCAACCTAAAAGAGGGAACAGAACATTCTTCCAAATATCAGGCCCCTTACCGGGACAGAGTATGTATCGTCTATCTGGAATTCTGCTGGCTCTTCTTCCCTGTAACTGGTCCGTGGAGACAAGAGATTAAGAAACATCTTCAGCAAATCTAGATTCTCCCCAGTGACATTTGAAATCTGGAAAATTGGGCACATTCTGTAAAGGAAAATTGATGAAAATGGAGTTAGTTCACCTTCCTACCTGGCTTTCCACATGTAGGGAGACATCCAAAATCTTGGGACTGAATTCAATACACAATGCTAGGAAGGGAGAGCCTGGCAAGCAGTCAGATGCACAACACCCCATGTTTGAAAACCTGCAACATTGCCTCTGCCCTTTAATGACATTTGGAAAAAGGTGTAAGGTTCCAGTACTGAAGGAAGCTGAATACCCTGCTGTCTTCTGCAGACTGTCCAGAAGCAGCCTCTCATTTCTGCCTCACAGAGGGGAACACAAGCAGGTCAACCTCAAAATCAACACTCTTATGGAATCAACACACCACATGGCAGATGCAACCTCCACACATCTAGACAATGGGACTCTCTGAATCTCCTCACCCAGTCTCCACATAGGATTGAAAGAGAAATGATTCTCCTCTACTCCCGTTACCTCTCTGAGCTGAAGTTGGAGGCTGTTACAATGACATCATCCTTGCTCTGAACCAGCACGGGAATCTTCCTGCACCCTGGGGACTTCAGCAGTCGCTGTAACAGCTTCAGGGTTTCTTAAAGGGTGAAATGAATATTGTTAGGGCAGCATCTCCCGTCTGTACAAATCGCTTTTGTGGGGTCTCTCCCCGAAGGGAGATGGGTGCTCTGGCCACAGATAAGACAGGAGAAGATGGCTAAAGGTGAGACTATGAGTTTGCTGCAGCCCAGGTAGGACTTAGGAGCCATTCCATCTTCCATTTCATGCCAGCTAGCCTGCTGCCAAGCGACGCCATACATCAATAGACAGACAAGTTTGCAATGCTGTGAAGTAGACATTTTATAGGTGTCTATTAGTAGCTTTAAGCAGTTACAAGATATTCCCTCTTTCTAGAAAGTATTTTTCCTAGTGAATAATTGAAAACTAGGACTTTGTGACAAAAATATTTGAGAATATGTGATTTGGAAAGCAATTTTGACCAAGCAAACCTCAGTAGGTTTTCCCTGGCAGTCAACTTGCCCTAGGAGCTGGTGAAGCATGAAAGAGGTAAAGATGATCATCATAGAGTGGGACAATGTGGGTGGACCATATCCAGGAATCAGTGTTTTGGGACAAATCTCACAGCTCCCAATTTTCAGCTTTTGCCTCTTTTTAACTTATTTTCTAAGCCTCGTATCTAGCAGCCAGCAGGGGCATCACCTGATGCGCTAGCATCAGCTTCCTACAAAGTGCCTGACAATAAACAAAGAAAAAAAACAAAAAAAGGGTACTAAGAGCTTAAAAGAGCAAATAATTTATGTTCTACAATTGTCATCCAATTAGGCAGATTTCCGTAAACAAATGATTGCCTATGGGAAAGTAATGTTTTGGATACAGAAACACAAACATCTAATCAGGCCATCTGCTCTTCACAGATATACTTGAGTCAAATCTTGTGTCTGTTTACTTTAAACAGAGCATGTCATGGGAGTAGCTTCTCCCAAGAGCAGCTCTTCCCTCCTCATGGTGAGCCAAAGGTTCTCCTTCCTTCCCAGTTATTATCTTATGATCAGGCCTTATATTTATTTGCCAAACATCTAGTATGGAGATACACAGATTATCTTCTGATCACATGCATCTATTTGCCTGACACATATTTAGGATTTTTATAGTAATGAACTGAACTACAGACAGTACCAGGAGCATTCACTTCCCTGATTCTTAGGACTGATTATCAAAAGAACCCATTGCTCCAATTAACCACAGCATGTTTCTGAAGGCGTGAGAAATGCTTAAAGAGAGTTTTAAAAGTGAGAATAGGTCACAGCCCGAAAAAACGTCATGCATGGGTTAATGGGACACTGCTGGGGTTAGAGGTGCTGCTTTAACTCTGCTGAGAAAAAAACCACTAGCCCATGCTACTTATTGCCATTCCTGCTTGTGTCTAGTCCTGCCTCCCATTCTGCTGCCATAGCCCATATGCAGCTGCTTTAAACGATGATTTATTAAGTGTTGGTTGGTTGTTCAGACAGAGGAAGGAGCTGCTGTAGTTATGCCAGCATACCTGAGAAGCACCCAGGTGAGCAGGAGGTAACAAGCAGCTGTCCCTTCACTAACAGCTGCTGGATCAAGTCTGATCACAGCTTAAGATCACACTCGAACTTTTCCTCCAGGTTTAAATATCCAGAGAGAAAGCAAAGCCCAAACCCCAACTGTATGCTGCTCCTCTGAGAGCTCAATTAAGCAAAACCTTGCAGCAAACACTTTTGGGCTGCTCAACTGAGTCCCCAGCACGGGTAATTTGGACATTGTGAGTGTAAGTGAACCACCTGCAAAATGAGCAAGGAAAAAGGATAGATTTCTGGAAGGTGTTCAGGATGCAGTCAGAACCAGATAAAGCAGCTTTCTTCCAGCAGTAATTCCTGAACCCAAGCAGAGGACAGCAACACACACAGAGGTAAGAAACAGCCCTGGAGAGAGCCTGTAGGACTCACCTTGCAGGATATTGGCAGGGCACATGTCAATCTTGGTCACCACAACAAAGACGGGAACGTTAAGTGCAAGCGCCAGGCCTAAGTGCTCCTTGGTCATTCCAACAATCCCAGCGTTACTCCCAACCTACACCAGGGATATAAAACACAGGGATGTCAATGTTCCTTCTGCAGTAAGCTGGATTACAGAGAAAGCCTTGTGTCAGACGTGCAGTAGGCTGTGATTAGGTTGTAGATGTGCCACTGGAACCGCATGACCAGACCCAGCTCATCTCAAATGTTGTTGGACACTGCCAGAGGACTGACTCAGTTCTCCCCGGTTTTAACAAGGTTTTCTAGAATTTAGAAATATTTCAATTTTCAAGAATCACAAACCTTGGGCCTGTCTGGGACTGACAGTCCTGGGGCACTTGCCTCAGAGTACAGGTCAGCCACAGAGGCTTCTGCTCTCCAGCAATGTGAGATGCTGCCTCCCTCCAAAACCCCACAGGCACTTTGCAACAGGAAAGAAGTTGAGGCTGTTAAAGCCGTGAACAGCCCAACTCCAGCTGGTATGGTCCATCTTTTTTGCTACCTACCATAAGCATGCAGAAGTCAGGCAAGTGGCCGGTCATACCAAAGACGGTGGTTTTCAGGTACTTTTCATGACCAGCCAGGTCAATGAAAGTAATGACCTTGGTGGACTTCTCACAGATCTTTGTCCATTCCAAGCTGCCACCGTGGCTGTCGGGTTTGTTCACCACGTTGCCCTCGCTGTCGAAGCCCAGAATGTCATTGCCCACGCTGCTGGTGCGGCCTGACTCAATCTCGTGCTTGTGGCGGAAGAGCTTTTGCCGAGCAAAGCCCCGGCCATTGTCTAACTCGCCATGAGTCAAGACACCCAGCAAGGTGCTCTTCCCTGCATCCACATTGCCAACCACTGCTACCCTGCAGGGGAAAGGAAAAAGGAGCCTGGTAAAGTACAGTACCTGAAGAAATGAACAAGTGATCAAAAAAACCCAAACATCACTGCTCTTGCAAATAACTGGCTTTTTCTCCCTATCCTTCAAACAGAGATTAAAAAATGTTAGATCTTCACAAGGAGAACAGAGATTCTTTTACAGTTATTAATTAACAATGGAGATCCCAGACTCTGGGGATTGGGATGTGGAAGACTGTGGAAACATGTCACTGGTGTCCAGAACATAGTCAAGTGAACGTGACACTGCTTGATGCCATACAGAGTGTCTCTATTCCAACTCCTTGTCTCTGCAATCCAACATAAACACTGTGGAAATTCAAAAGGAAGACTAAATCCCAACTTGGTCTAGAACACCTCTGCCTTTCTCACATTTCTCATGTTGCAACAGCACCAAGCGCTAAGTAGAGCACAAAAATTAAAATTGTTGTTCCCAGAAAAGGATAAGCTAAAAAAAAAAAGAAATATTTTAGGAGAAAGCCATGTCCCACAGCAAGCTCCTTCTTTGACTCTGATCAATGTGGCTGTTATGGCTGTTCGCAAATGTTGGAAATCCACTCCATCCAGGTCTGGGCAGACTCTCAAATCATGTTATATAAGCTAATATACGTCCATTAAAAGGTGACTTGGATCATCACAGTCTTGGAACAGAACTGGATCCTTAGTCAAAAGTATGGTGTTCCAGCAGTGAGCATATATACACATACACACAGCCACACATGTGACTCCCTTCTGGCATCCCAGCATACAAAAGATCTCCCAACTGTGAGGCTGTCCCCAGAGAGCAACAGCCCTCTGCTAAACACAGGCAAATTTCCACCAACAGTTCGTTCGCAAGAGAGACAGCAACAACAACAAAAAGGCAATTTCATCAGCAAGGAGTGGTAAAGCTTGACTCCCTTTGTTGGGTAGCTCCAACACCCAGACTCGAAGCGGCGTTGCTGGCTCAGCACCACGCACTGCTCACACGGTAAAAATGCAGCTGAGCTGCTGACTAACCCTGTCTCCACCCGGCTCCTCACCTGACCTCCAGGAAGTCGTTGTCACCCACACGTTTCCGAACGAGGTAGTCGCGCACCTTGCCCCCGGCCTCCTGGTGCTCCCGCAGGAGGATCACATCCGCCTCGATCTGCTCTGCCATGCTCTTCAACGTGGCATAGGACGCCTCCATGTCTGCCTCACTCAGACCGTACTCAGTCCCATCTGGTGTGGTGTTGAGGAGACAAAGAGCAGTCAGTGAGCACCACCTTGCAACAGGCAGCAGCAATGTCATCCTGCCTGGGACCTGCATGCCCATTGGGATTTATACGTGGACTGCAGATGTCAGTCATGTACACAGAATAAGCACCCTTGGCCCAAAATTAAAAGGGATGGTCTTCACTCTAAGGCTTAAAAGACACTAGAAAAGCACCATCTTTCATCCAGAGGAGTTTTCTTCACAATTTTTACATGTAAATACGTAGGGATTGGCAAGAAAGACACATTTCTGTCTAATTCCCTTACTTCTTGTACTGAAGGTACTTGGTGTCCTTCAGTCAGATAAAATATTTCCTCTCACATTGCAAAAGGTAAAGCATTAACAAAAGGAAAGCTCTGAGTGAAACATCACCACAATTAGCCATTAGTGGTAAATGTGGGACCACTGTAAACAATCAGCTTATTTTATAAAACCACACCCCAAATACACATTTTCTGCAAGTCTGACCTGCACAGCAATTTCTTTAGCCCCCATATACTCCAGTTAAAACAATGTTTTCAGCATGTTTCACTGCCTTCATCCTAGCACTTGAAAGAAATGCTGACAGCACACAAGACCAGAAAAAAACAAGGAGGCATTGCTTCCTCTGAGCAGCTCACCCAAGCAAAAGAGTTGACAGTCAGAGCATGCCAGTGGCAACTATCTAGACACAGTCAAGGCCACCATTGTCTCTTTCCCAATCCAGGTGCTGTGAAGATTTCACCCCAGAATCTCCTCTGTGGGTAAAAAACACCCACAAAACAACAAACAAAGGTGGAGAGCCACACTGCATCCGGATGACCAAAGTTATTGCCATGTGTACATGTCCATATGCATGGCTGACTCATCGGCTGGTAAGCAGGAACTGCAGTTCGCATGAACTTATCAGCATTTTAATTACTGCCCAGCTCTAAAACCAGCAGAGTTACTGGGTGATTTCCAACCTCACTCATGAGCTGTCTGAGACTGAGGAAAACTAAAAGCCCCATGTCTTGAGCCTTGGGTTATAGGAGGGGAATGAGAAGTAGGGGCCAGGAAAGCGCAAGAGCCAAAGGAGAATAGGAAAGGTCACTACTGGTGAACTAATGAGCTTCCTGTGTCAGTCTTCATTCGCTTCTCAGTCAGCTGAGTTGGGTATCTGGGATGATGAAAATCAGATGCTGAAAGGGAATGAGAAGGAGAGACAGTGGCAGGGATACCAAGATCCTTTCTCTGTTGAAAATATCCCCATCTTCCTCGACTACGCTGCAACCCAAAATGAAGTCAGAAGTTTAACTTCATATTTCAAGAAACAAATGCCTACTTCTAAGTATATCACTGCAACAATCACCAGTTAACATTCTCACAAGGTATCCTAGAAAAGAAAGCAGCCTGACTAGCTAGATCTCCACTGCAGATGTGCTTATCCCAAACACCAGGGATTCCCACTACATGTGGGAAGCTTGCTTGGAGGCAAGAGCATAATCCCTGTGATATTGGTTGCATGAACACTGGCCATCTAATTCTGGCTTCTCTTCTGTGTTGGCTGCTTCACAAAACTCTAAGAAAACCCAAAAGTTACACAGCTCCCTCCCTCCATTATTTCAGCCAGCCCTGGCACCCACAACCAGGGTTTCGTATTCTTCCTCAAACACAGCAAATGTCTGAGCATGACAACTTCACATCCAGTGGATATCCAGCATACTTGAAACATGCCTTTAGCCTTATGATAACCACAGACAAATATTTTATATTCAGAAAATAAATTTCAATTTCAAAGCAAGGGCATGCTCAGTATTATTTTACCAGCATCAGATGCAAATATTCAAATTGTCAAAAAGAACAAAAAGGTATTCCACGCTAACTGATAAAATCTGCAAAGGCAAATGACTGCAGCCACATGCAAATTAATGTGACAATAAAGGTCTCATGCTGAGCAAAGGAAAACCTTTCCTCCATAGTACAGACACATACTAACAAAGAAAGTCAGCAGCATATATTTTGGCTATGTGAAGTATCTATAATACATTCCTGTGGGGTAAAAATATGTTATTTCCAACAGAGCAATGAACAAAATCAGACAGAACAAGACCTTCACAGACACTGAGGACATCTGTACTAAAGCTGTTACTATAATTTTAGATTCTTTGTCTTTTCTTGGTGTGCTCAGACAAGATATGCCTTATTTCCAAAAAACAACTTGCATGATTTTATAAAAATATGTTTAGCTCCACTACATAAGACAGTTGTTGGCAGGATTAAAATAAAAGAATCTGTCCCACAAATTCTGCTATATTTTATAGACATGTTCAAGTTATTCTGGAAAAGCAAGCATTACCTTCAGCAGCAGTCTAGTTAGATGAACTAGGTTATGCTTATAATTTTAATAATTTTTTGTTGTTTTGCTGGGGAAGCTATACTCACCTGATCCTTGTCCAATGACATAGATGGTCTCCCCACATCCCTCATCAATCCTTTCTGACATCTGCTGGAGCAAACTGTCATATTGCTCTGAAGTTGGACTCACCATCACCAGCTGGAAAAAAAGATTGAATATCCATTTGCAGATGTCAGGCAAACAATTTCAAAAACAGCTTCAGTTACAAGCAAAATCAATCTATGTGCTTTACTGAAAGAGAAGGACTCTTTTTCCAGGACCGCTTTGTGGTGGTTTTGTTTTGTTTTTTAAACCAGTTTTGCTGACAGCTATTTCCTTGTGACACTGCACAAGGTTGTTTGTCTGAGCTCAGAGTTCATTTATGCTGGAAAATATACTTCAAAGGAAGTAAGAACACCAAGCATCTAATTTTGATGTAACCAATGTTTAAAAGCCACATTTAAGTGAACACTCCAATATGTTTTCATGCAAGGAAAACAGAAAGGGGAGGAGATATTTTCTCCACAGAAATTCCTTAGCTGGGTACTCCACAGTCTCTGCTGCAAAGGGTGCTGCTGCTCCCCCGAAATATGACTGGACAGCCAGAGAAAGCCAACCAGACCTCACTGCAGAGAACACCTGGGCACCAAAATCCAGAGCATCTCCTAAGTCTTTCACATATTTGATGTCCCCTTCTGTTTTCTGAGGGGGCAGAAGGAAAGGAGAGAACGTGAATAAGCATTATTTTCAATTTTTAGGTACTTTACACTACAGTGCTGAGGGACAGACATACAAAGCAATTTGTATGAGCACATCTGGAGGCTTCACCAATGGAGAGCTGCAGTTTTGTAGGCCAGCAGCTGTGTTACCAACAAGCTTTGACTGCAGCTATTGCAATAATCAAACTTCCTTTGCCCTTCCCTGCAGGAACGTCAAGAGAATGAAAAAATAAAACAGAAACAAAGCAGAAAATGAGGACAAGTGAGTGCTCCAGGAATGATTTTTCCTAGAACTGAATGGTATAGCACCATTTCTGGCAGAAACATGCATTGCTTACACAGTACAGCTGAGGACAGCTGCACAGAGCAGCCACAGTGGTGGCACGGCAGTGACAGGGCAAGGAGACCTCCGTCAGCCACTCTACCTGCTCTCTGGCTGCCTCCATGCTTACAAATCACCTCGTTGGTGGCTGAGCATCTCAGTACAGCAGCCTGATAGCTGCAGTGATTGAGATACACATTTCTGTGAAAAAGGCACTTTTAGTAACAGTTACAAAGGCTGTCACACACCAAGAGCCCTACTGGTAGGCACACCCATGCCAACACTCAGTGACATCCACAGCTGTCCCTACATACACGTCCCAAAATCACACCCAGAAAGAAGCACTTCCCTTCACTATGCGCTGAGACTGAAATCTGTGCTAGATTTGCCTAAAACATACGGTTTACAGGAGTTGACAATAACATCCTCAAGTCTGACCAACATTCTCTAACACAGCCTGACTTGCTAGAAGAGTTAACACCATGTGTTTTCAAAGAGAAACTACCTTCCCCACTACTATTACTACCACTGTTACACACTTGATGAAGGCTTTTTTTGGAAATCTAGAATGTAAAGGAACCCAACCCCCCACAAATAACGCTTAAGCAGCTTTCAAAACCATAGTGAGGCACATTGGGAAACTGAAGCACAGCAGGTGCTGGTTAGAAGGTTTAAGGCTCCCAAAGCAACACTTTCCTCAGATGTTAAGGGTCCCAGAGAGCAGGCATCTGTCTGCAAGGGCCTGACAGCTACAAGAGATACAATCACCTTCACGTGCCCTTTTTGGACACATGCCCTACCTAAGCCTTTTAACTACTTGGCATGGTCTGCAAAGGGTACCAAAGCACTCTGCTCTGGAAGGTCACAGTCTTTCTATTTCATGCTACAAAAGGCTGAGGTTTGCTTTTATTAGTTCTTCTTTCAGTTCTGTTTTCCTTTCAGTTTCGTTTTCTTCTTGAGGGAAACCACTGGATGTGAATGTATTGAGAGGGAAATCAGCAACTGCTGAGAGGCTCAATCCGGGCAGGAATGGAAGGCTGTGTTTTGATGTGTAGGGCTCATTTTGCCCTGCAAGTACTTTCAGGAATTCCTGGAAGCACAGCAGACAGGCTCACTGTTTAGGCCAGTGCACCAGCACAAGTCAGGGACTCAGGAAGATCCATTAAACAGGCTGTAACACACACAAAGATCAATAAAATGACAGTAGCCACCAGTGCAGGGCACACTAACTTCAGTCTCTTCACATCTCATCACCAGCTCTATTTCTCTATGAGTCCAAGTGCTTCCAGCAGTGTGAGCAGGCAGGGTGTTGTAATGAGTCCCAAGGCACTCAGCAGCGCATTGTACCCTTTCCTCATGTTGCCATGCAGGAGGGCTGGGGGTCTAAAACAGCACAGGCTCACTCACATCAGCTCAAAACACTGTTCCCCCATACTGCTGCTTTCACTGCCATGCAAAGGTGCTCCTGAAGGGTGTTCCAGTGGTAGACTGCCTCCAAAGTTTACTTGGGGCTGATGAAGCTTACAGCTGATATGACGTAGTAGGACATCAAGAGGAGTATTTGTAGATAAAATAGCAGCTTTCATAGATCACACATTCCAATGTCGTTCAGCGCTTCTGACAACTATTTCTGCAGTCATAGCCCCAGCCAGTTCTGCAGTTTCCAGGGTCACTGGAAGACTTGACATGTTGTTCTGACGATCTCTTTAGCTTCCTGGATGGAGAGAGCCTGTTCTCTGTCATCTCCTTGGTCGAAGAGAAGCCCTCCATTTTGGCTCTTCTGCTTTTTTTTTGCTTTTCACCTTTGAACAACCCTCTCCGTGCCTGCCTTATGAATGCGTGTCTTTAAGTGGTTTTCACAAAGTCAAAACATTCACTTTTGTTCCTTCCACTTTGTCAGGCACTGAGCAGTTATCAGTAGGAGCTGTGCGGGTCTAGCAACCTCAGGTTTCCTATAGGGCAAAAAAGTAACAACCAGTTATTGTTTTATTCTTAAGACAGCAGAAGGAAACGTATCTCATGAGTTTGAAATGCCATTTCTCAAGTCCCTTCCCAGTCTCTGGGGAGAGGTGGCTTTGCCTGCCTCTCCTCTGATCAGTTTGGGGATTAGCACACACCAGAGGTGGGTAACAGCTACAGCTGCCTGGGCTTACTCCTGGGAGACAGACTGGACCGTGCCCTTCTGCACTGCCCAACAGCACGCAAGAGGCCATAGCTTTAATTAACAGCAATTTCAAGACACCAGCGAGCTGAGCAGTCCTCACAAAAAAAGCATCCTATATCCATGAGGCAGACAAACTCTAAGTATTAAGTGCAAACCAAATACTGTGTGGTACGTAGTGCTGCTCTTTATTGGAAAAACAGAACCTGACATTTTGCATCGTGAGAAAGCCACCATGAGCCATCGAGAAGCTGGGGGAAAGGCACCTTCTGTAATGTCATATTTTGTTTTCTATGCCCTGTAGACATACATTGTTCAGGTGCTATTAATGTTCTGTTGTCAATGTAGATCTAATATAAGTATCAGCTTCACTAACAGCCTTGTGTGCTATGGTTTTTGACCTGAAAGTTGATTACTGCTGCAGTATGTTGGCACTGAAGGGAAAACAAACACCCATTAAGATCAACATGATAACGAATTTGTGCTGGTGAATGGAACTGTTTGTCTGACCAGCTGACAAGGTGCACTTGATAACAGAATCCCAAAGTGTTCCTCTAAAAAGCTCACCTTACAGTGAATGCACAGGGAGAGGACCGGGAGAACAGTATTAACACAGCCAGGGCGTGGGTCAGAAGGACCAGGACAGAACTAGCAACTATCAAACAAACTGACTGCAGTGGGAGTCCCCATTTTAGGTAGGGACTGAAGTGGAACAATTCAAGTGAGAAGACAGAAAAGATGAGGGGGTCGGGGAGGCGCAGGTTAGCTACTGCATTCTCACCATATGGGATTGCTGTTTTGAGCACACAGTGGGAGATTAACTTGGAAAGATGGAGCACAGCTCACAGTTTTAGCTCTCATCCAAGATGGGAATGAATGAAAAGCCCAGGGAAAAGACAGCAGGTGCACAGTGCTGTATGGAAAAGTAAATTGAAATAAAGGTAAAAAAAAATGCTTACCTACCCCCTCCACAGCACCTGCAGATTTCTAGGAATGGAAGACAGACTGACACCACAAATGGGAGTTTGTGGGAGAAAAGCTTTCTTCTTTCTTTGCCGGAGTTTTGGTCAGGTTCCTGGCTGTCAAGAATCAGTGATGCTCTCCTTGGCATCCTCCTTGGCCCTCTTCCACAGCAGTCACATCCAAGACAAAGCACAGATCAATACTGGCATCCTGTATAAAAATCTTGTCCAGCTCGTTAATGCACGAACAGGTGGCTCAATAAATGCTACAGGTTTGATTTCTATTCTTTACTATCTTATAAGACATTTTCATAGCATTTGTTTTAATACAGTACCACATTGTAAAATATTCAGTCATGCACTCAAAAAAACCTGTTTCCATGTCCACAGACACAATTCCTCTTTCCGTTTTTCTGTGCATAGACGGCAAGAAAGTCCAGGACTCTGGAACGACTTAAGCTGGAAGCATGAATAGGAGGGATGACAGAAAACTAGGAGGAAACACCAGCTATGCTGACTTCTGGATCACATAATTACAAGTGGACCGAACGAAGTTTGCAGGAGACTTTAGAGTGGGAGATAGCACCACAGTACATCAAACCCGTGGGAGCAAAAGGTAAACAGTTAAACAGATCAGCCAATTAGGAAAAAAAATAGAAGACAGTGACAGAAGGCAGCTACTGTAGTCTGTGGCAGGCTCTGCCACACACACACTACTACAATGTACCTTCCTGCAGTATGGAAGCGAGAACTGATTCTGACAGAAATAAGACCACCACACAGTTTTGTCACTGGGATCCTAGAAAGGAACTGCACAAGGTGAACAAGCCTTTTTTGCGTTGACTTATCTGTGTCTGCAAGAGCCAGGCACCCTTGTCACGGGGCTCTTGTGCTCAAAAGTTACAAGCTCTGACCTCCTTTTAAGATTGTGGGGAAAGTCCCAGGAACTAGTACAACTGGCAGCAGAGATAACTACAGAGACCCAGCGCGGAGGGCAGACGTCAGCGGGACGTTGCAGCAGCTGACAGCTCCAAAGCCGGCGCTTCCTGAGGATGCTACACCGGCTGCGGGCTGGCGTTCCCCCCGGGCAGCCGAGGCGGGGAAGGCGCAGGGCGGAGCAGCCTGCCAGCACCCTCCTGTCCCGGCCGGGGTACGGGACAACTTTACTGCGCTTCTCCCGGGTGCCTCCACACGGCACCGCTGGCTCCGCCGCCCGCCCAGGTGATGCTGGGGCCGGGGGAGCGCTCAGGGGGGAGCCTCCCGTCCCGGCGGAGGTAGGCGGGCCCCGACCTCTCGCTCTCCTACGGTGCGGGGACCGGCCAAGCAGGGGAGGCAGCCCTCCGGTTACGGCCGACCGGCAGGGAGGAGGGCAGCGGGGGCCCGGCGGGGTGATGGCGCTCGCCGCCGCCCGCCCCCCCGCCGGGCCTACCTTACTGGTGAGGTCGATCTCCGGCTCGCCGTTGAGCGCCTCGCCGTCCTCGCCGTCCAAGGCGGCGCGGAGGGGACAGGCGGCCGCCGCCACGCGAGGCCGTCCGCCCGGGGAGCCAGGCTCCGGGGCGAACATACAGGCCGGCACCGGGGACCCCCCACGAACCGGGGACCTGCTCCGCTCCGCCGCCGCCATCTTCCCTTCCCTGCCCGGCCCTCCGCCCCTCCGCCCCGGCACCGC
>VWZT01000559.1:666972-679167 GCA_013397055.1 Pachycephala philippinensis
GGGTGGGGAGGGGCGGGGAGGAAAGGTGCGAGGCAGGCCGTGGGGCTGGTCCCGCCTGCCCTGCCCTCGCTCCCACGGGCTTTGTGCTGCCTCTGGTTGCTAACCGAGACTTCCCTTTGTCGGAGCACAGGGTGACCTGTGAGGAATCGCCTTCCCCGCAGCCTGGACTTGGGTTTCTCGTGGCCTAGCAAGAAGCGGTTTCCTTTCCCGAGCTGTTGGCATCTTCCTGCCCGGATTCAGTCGTTCCCAAAGGAAAGGAAGAATGCAGCTGTTAAGTGCTTAACCACCCTGTGCTCCTATAGGCAGCACCAGGCGCTGGCTTAGTCTTCTCCCCTTTGGCACTTTGGGGGTGGGCCTCTCCTTGTTACCTGGTCTGGGTACCTTTTTTAGTGGCACTGTAGACCAAAGGAGATGGAAGAAAAGGAGCGATGTGATAAATTCCAGCTGGTACCTTTACACTAAGGAGAACTGTATATTTTGACATTTTAATTTTTTTTTTTTCTGTGGAGGGGAGGGAAATACTGCATTTTATGGGGTATGGGAGGAGGGAGGAAAAATATGTTGCAGATCTTCATGTGGTTTTTAAAACCAGCCGTCAGAGGCAATTACTGAATAAACTGAAGCACAAGAGGAGGGTTTGTAAGCTGGAAGCAGCACTTGCCCACAAAAGAAAGGGGCAGTGGGCTGCTGTTGTGACTGTGGAGGCAGAAACTTCAGCCTCCTTCATTTTTCACCACCTACTCCCCATCCACCCATCGAGAAAATGAGTTGTGTGCCATGGAAAGGTGACAAGACCAAATCGGAATCACCAGAGCCATCCCAGCTACCGCCACAGCATATTTACCATGAGAAGCAACGTAGGGAGCTGTGCGCCCTCCATGCCCTCAACAATGTCTTCCAGGACAGCAACGCCTTCACTAGGGAAACCCTGCAGGAGATTTTCCAGAGGTAGGATGCTCTCTGTACTGGTATTGGCTTCCCCTTGTCCTGTGCTGATTGGAGGAATTTTTGGGTGTTATTTGGGGGGAAATAGAAAGAAAATAAGGGATTCAGACTGTGCCACTGCTTTGAACTGAATGCATCTTGTTTTTTTAACTCCAGCTTTTTTTTTCCCCCTCCATTTAGAAATTCTTTCTCATTTTACTTGTTTCTTAACCTGTTTTGGCTGCCAGTTTTGGGTCCAAGGGCTTTATTGCAGATGCTGTCATATGGTTGGAGTGCTGTCTTCCTCCCTTCTCACCTTAATGCATCTTCTACCTGTCTTCCATATTTTTGCCCCTGCCTTGTGTAGATAAATTATCTTGATGTTAATAATGGATTTGGGGATTACCTGGGGAGAATGAAGGTGGCAGGTCATCGTAAAAACTTACTGGCTTAGTACTGCAACACTTATAAGTTTTTTAAAAATTGGGAGTTTTGCCAAATGAGTGACTCCTTATTCAAGAAGTTCAGTGAAGTTCTTCAAATATCATGGGCTTTTTTTTTCCGTGCAGCAAGACCCTATGTACTCTCTCAAACCGGATTTAATTTCAGTAGCTGGATGCCTCTTTCTGTGGCATTGCTAAATGTTTCCCAGCAGCTTCAGATAATTAATAAAGCGGGTTTGAGTTTTACAGGGATGAATAGAAATTATTAATGTAGCCTGTGCAATAGCTCATATTTTGCTCGGTGTTTATTTTATGGTGTTTTGATGCTTTATGGAAATTCTCCTATGTGAGCCTTTCTAAGTTCTGGTGACCGACCGCTGATGAAGCTAAGTGATGATACAGGAAAAGGGCTCTCCTCTGATACTCAACCTGCAGATGTTGTCAACATCGTGTAAGTTATGGTTGAATACCTGTTACCAGCTGTTGCCAGCATCTTGTGTTTGTGACAGGTAGGACGTCACACGTCATGGCAGCAGGTGCTGTGGGACAAGGCAATCGCGGTACCCTGTGCTGATGAGCAGGGAGCTGTGTGTGTGTTGCTGCTCTCATGAAAACTGACAAATTTATGAAACTGGTGCTTGACTCATCAAGCTCATGCCTGTCTTTGGCAAAAGAAATGTGGTGAAGGACAATAGCAAATATCAGATCAAAATGGTATTCATTATAGCATTGTGGATAAAACTCCTGCTGGTGGAGAGGAGCTGGTCCATGGCAGGCTCAAGGCACTCTTTGTCCAGCGTAAACACACTATGGTTTTGTTCCAGAGCAGCAATTGTCAGAATCTTAATCACAGCTGGATTGCTCTTGGCCTTGCTCTTGGCCTGAAGCAAACAAAGGCAGTTCATGTGGTAGAAGGAGTGTGATGATCTAATTAGTTGGCTTTCATTGTGTTTGGTGAGACAGAATTAGTGTGCAGCATGAAACCTCTCAGAAAAAGACTGGATATTAATCGTGTTGGACCTCTTTCCCTAGAAGGGAAAATTTGTCTTTTATTCCAACCTGGAGTTGTTCCATCCTAATATTCAGATCAAGATACACAGATTGATTCAGCCCCATGGTAGTATGGAAATATACATGGATATTCCTCTTGGAAATGGATGAGCTATAAGATATGCATAAGAACCGCCACTGCCTTTCTGTTTCTGTTGGGTGACTACTTGTGTGTAGCTCTTTGACTTGCCTTTAAGAAGCATGGATTTAGTTGCCCTTTATATGTCACTTGTCTTTCCTGTGTCCACTCATATTCTATGTATTGATAAAGGACTGATGAATATTTTTAATAACCTACAAAAATGTTGAGGTCTGATTTTTGAACCCGGTGTTGACAAGGTAACAAAATCACAAATAAGCTCTCTAGCTTTTACCACATTTCTTGGAAAATGATTGAACCACATTGCTTAATCATTAGCTTCCCTTTTGCTGCATCCTATTGTGTAAGGCCAGGGTAGTCTGATGGTTATCACCTGAAGTGTATGCCAAAACTTGGTCCTGGCACCCCTTTGATTTTGTAGTCTTTCCCTCTTCTTTCCTCTAAAACAAGAAAAACCTTTTTGATGCTCATCTGGCTTTTGTTGCAGGAAGCATGATTGCACGTTCCAAGTGTTGCATGGAGATACAAACAAAATCTCTTTGCTTCACTGGAGTCTGTGTACTGAGACCTGATTAGGAAAGACAACTGCATGCAGGAATCTTGGAGCCCCTTGTGTTAAGACAACATGTTGATGAAAGTTTCTGATGTAGAAAGATCAGGAGGATTATTACCTGGATTTCTGTCCAGCTTTGTCAGTCTTCCTCAGCTCAGTGGCTAGATAAAAAAAAAAACAAAACAACAATTTAATTCCTTGCCTAGTCAGAATCCTTCAGCTGATGATTGTGGACCCTACTTAGATATGTGTGGGTCAACGTTGAGGTGGTTCTTGGTGCAGGTTCGCTCACAGGTGCCAGTTTTTTGTTGCCTGTGCTGGTCACCTAATCGCATTTCTGGGGCTCTGGAAGTTATGTGAAGGAACAAAGATACATGTGTTCTTTCAGCTCTTGAATAAATTTGTCTCTGGCAAATGGTGCCATGAGAGGGTGCTTCTGCAGCCCAAAGGGCTCTCTGAATTGTAAGGCTTTCCCTGGTCACTGGTGCTCAGTAGGGTTGGTAGGTTAAAGCAGTGATCTTGAGGAATTAGTTGCAGCCAAGCGATCTTACCTTATGGAGATGCTGGAAGAGCTGTGGCAAGCTGCAGGTTCCATCTCTGTGATTAGTAAAAATATCATGGTGGATATTAACAGCTTTTCCTCTTAGCATGGTGTTGTGGGCTCCTGTCCCTTCTGTGAATTCGCTTCCCAGACTGTTCTGCTGCAGACTGGTCCACTTGCAGAAAAACTCAAACTGAAGCCAAAAGCTACCTGTCTGTAGCCTCTCCAGCCTTAGTTGCTCTGAAACTCCCTACTCAATCCACTGCTTTCTTGTCAAATGCGTTATGCTGTCAGGGTGTCACTGAAAACTGGGAAATAAACTCTCCAACCAGTTGGTTAGGTAAGAAAGCTGACATTACTTTATTCAGTGTGCTGGGTGCATGGGGATTGCTCCACCTAACGTGTGCACCCAGCAGCCTAACAGACCAGGTTATATGCATGAAACCAATATATATTCACTGCATTTCTATTACATATGCATTACATTTCCTAAATACATGAATATATGTTAATTATTTCCATGGATTTATTTGGATATCAGTAAGGGTCTTTTGAGGGTCTTTGGTGATCATTTGGGAACATCCCATTCCCCAAATTTTCCGTTTATAGTTCTGGATCCTCTAATGAATCTTTTCTCCTTGAGAATATCTCAAGTACGTCGTCAGGTCACGATGCACTTCTCTTATCATTCTTTGCCCTGGCACTCTATCTTTGTTCTGAAAACTAAGACATCTGCTAGTACATCTTAATCACTGATATAGGTAAATAAGGAAGCGCTAGCTGGTACAAGACTATTAGTCACAGATGCAGGGAGTTAACACAAAGCCACATTAATCTCTGGCATTTGTACAAAGTACTATATGGTACAAAACGAAGCATTAATCACAGATATAGGGATCAAACACTATTGTACTAAAGTAAAAAAGAATTTTCCACCATCTTCCTCCACTGCTGCGTGGACGCCTTTTTGAAGAAATAATTTGTTCGGTAACAAGGGCAGGAATGCAGAAGGGCTGAGGGATTTTCAGTGGATGAGACATGCCTGCAGAATATGCAGTGTGCTAAAGGCTGAGCGAGAAATGTGCAGGAACATTAGGATTTTTGGGCATGGAGTTCACAGGAGGGGGAGACAGGTAAAATGTGGATGTTTGGATGATATGAAATCTGAACTTTGCACTAGCAGAATTAATGGAGTCCTTTTCAACGGAAGGAGCAACTCATCACAACAGAACTCATCTGAGGCTTGACTTTCTTTGGATTGGCATTACATGACTTTGCTGTTCTCTGCTTCCAGTTTCTCCCATGCTTGCTTTTCCAGCTGTCATCTTCATAATAATAGATCCCGCTGTCTTCCCTCCTTAAAAAATTTCTTGGGCAGAGGGGGGAATCATCAAACCATAAAAGTGGCGGACAGGCTTTTTTGCCACGCATCTCCATGTTACATCTCACATCCGTTACCTGAACTTGTGCAAAGGCTGTTGTATATTTTAGTATGTAACCTCATAGCAGCCCACAGCTTCCTCACAAAGGGAGGTGGAGGGGCAGGCGTTGATTTCTCCTCTCTGGTGACCAGTGTCAGGACCTGAAGGAATGGCATGAAGCACTGTTAGAAGAGGTTTAGGTTGGATATTAGGAAAAGGTTCTTCACCCCGAGAGTAATTGGGCACTGGAACAGGCTCCCCAGGGAAGGAGTCACAGCACCAGCCTGACAGAGTTCAAGAGGTGTTGGGACAATGCTCTCAAGCACGTGGTGTGATCCTTGGGGCTATCCTGTCTGGGACCAGGAGTTGGACTCCCTGTGGATCCCTTCCAACTCAGGATATGCTATGATTATATGAACATGATGGACTATGGTTCTGTACTTTTAGATGCTGTAGTAATGCAAGTGATGTCTAAGCAAATTTATGGGTCAAAGCTGAAGAGATTTGTTTGCATCAGGATTATCTGTTTAGTTACCTACAGCAACCAATATTTTTTTATCATCTAGCAACAGCAACACTATAGAAAACTCCCAACCCCAAGTATCTTCACAGCTTTGTGTCTGAATACTTCTTTCATTTGCCAGTGAGGGAGGAAGAAGAACAACATTCCCTGCAGCCAACCTCCCCTGCCTGTTTTTCTCATCCAGTTTTCAAGACTGGTGTTGACTGTTGAACTCTTGAAACTGTAATAGCCTTTGTCCTAAATAGCAAACTGGCATTTACTCCAACTGTAAATTGAGGAAAAATCATAATTGAAGCATCCTTCAGAAGTACCCATCCATACCCATCCAAGGGGTCAGGGCGGAAGAGCTTTGTGATTTCTTTCACATCAAAGGCAGGATTTTTGGAGGCTTTGTACATCAAAGTTATTCTTAGTACATTACTTAGTTCCCTCAGCCCATTTGATGAAGGGTAATGGGGGATGGAATAGTTTGTGTTTAAACACAAAACCCCTGAAAATGAGCTTCAAGTTATACAGCAAGTAGCCCCTTTCCAGCTGTGGAACACAGGTTCAGCAAACACCTGCTAGAGCAGTCTCCTCTTCTGTTTGCAGGCTGTCTCCCAACACCATGGTGACCCCCCACAAGAAGAGCATGCTGGGGAATGGGAACTATGATGTGAACGTGATTATGGCAGCACTTCAGACCAAAGGCTACGAGGCGGTTTGGTGGGATAAGCGCAGGTACTGAGACATTGTGTAATTCTGGAGGCAGCTACTGTTTGTAAAAATGAGAAAGAGATTGAAGTGAAAACACCAGAACATAATCTTATTGATGTCTTCTTTTCTGCTCTCTTTCAGGGATGTTAATGCCATTGCCCTGTCTAACGTGATGGGCTTCATCATGAATCTGCCCTCCAGCCTTTGCTGGGGCCCCTTGAAGCTCCCCCTCAAGCGACAGCACTGGATCTGTGTCCGGGAGGTGGGAGGCACCTACTACAACCTTGACTCCAAGCTCAAGGTGCCCGAGTGGATTGGAGGTGAAAGTGAGCTCAGGTAGGATTTCCTCAAATCCTTCCCTGTTGGAGGTAAGGAAACTGTCCTTAAACAGTTGGCGATTGAGACATGTATGGCTGACCTTCGATAGTAAAAACTTGAGAGTAATAAGGTTCTTGTGCCTCCACTTGGATTTATGCCCCGTTTGTGCAAAGCTAGGGAAATGTTTTGGCAGTGGTGTCTCTATGAGCGCAGGAGAGCTTGACTTGGCCTCTTACGTGTCTGGCTCTGTCAGTGGTGGAGGGAGAGTCCACCTCTGGTATTAGTGGGACACCTGCTACAAGATGTGCTGTGCCCTGCTCCCTCCTCAAACATCAGAGTATCAGCATTCTTGCCTCTTTAGTGACAATCTATACGTTTCCAACAAAAGGCTTTCCAGACTAAAAGTGCAACCTTCTCCCTGACAGCAGTGAGAGTTGTTAGGAATCACTTTTCCTGTGTAAGCATATTCTGCCCTTCTGGCTTGGCTCCCCTTCCCTCTTCAATCTTAGCACAAGATGATCATTGTAAGTACTTTGTAAAGTTTTACCTGCTCTTGATTGTTGTTTAGCTTCCATTCCATCGTGCCGTAAATCTTACTAGCAGCTTTGGTGCCTTGACTAGACTTGTTTTGAGATAGGGATTGTACGTGTGCAGTATTTGCAGAGCCAGCCATGCCACTGAAGTTTTGGTAAATTCTGGGGTAAAGTAACTCTCTTATGAAACTACTGTGCAGAGGTTCTGGTGGATTTTATCCTAGGTCTATTGCTCTTCAGCAATAAATAAGGGCTTTCTCTACTGGGAGTTTTGGAAATCTGGACCAAAGGATATTGGAGAAAACATTGATTTGACTTTCGTATTTATTGGAAGTAATCCAAGTTTGGTATTAGAAAAAGCTTAGGTGCAGAAAGGGGCTAAAAAAACATGTCAAATGACCAGGTGGTACACTGCTGCTAGGGACATCTAAATGATGGGGTGTTCTTCTTTTATAAGGAAAATATTTTTCCCAGGTTTGTTGGAATGATTTTAAGTTATGGTGGGATTCTTGATCTTGGAAATATGAAGAAACTAAACTTGGTTTTAATTCTGTTTTTCCTACCTTGGAAAGTAAGAAAGTGGCATCTATATAGACTCATCTCTGCAGAGGTTAAGATAATGTCTATCTTAACCTCAGAATTTTCTGGCTAGAAATGGTTGAATCTATTGGGGCAAGTTTAATATTTGTTTGCGGGTTTTTTCTGTCATAAAATAACTAAAGACAGTGGGGGTTTCCCCCCATTTCTTGTCACATCTGAATAGTTAGTTGCATTTAGTTGTTGTTGCAGATGATGAAGTTCTATGTTCAGTAGCATTTGTTTCTGTTTCTCTTTATGATAGGAAATTTTTGAAACACCAGCTGAGAGGAAAGAACTGTGAACTCCTGTTGGTGGTGCCAGAGGAGGTGGAAGCACATCAGACCTGGAGAGCTGACGTGTGACCTGGGCTGACTCTCTCCTCCCACTACAGTTCTTCCCCTTTACCAAACTCCTCATGTCCTAAAACCTGGATAATGGGTGCCCCGACTCTTCTCGTCTGGAATTTCCTTTGTTAGGCTCTTCTCTTCCTTCCTTGGTGCAATAGGGCAATGGAGCAGGACATTGGGGATGGTGGGTGGGGAAGTACCGAGGGTAGAGTGGAGGAAACTGGAAGCCAATCACTTTAATTGCAAGGTTGATGAGCTGCAGCGCCCTTTGGCCAGCTGGAAGGCATCGGGCTCTTGAAAAACTGGGCTGGGGGAAAGAGTGCCTGGAAACCCCTGGCCTCCCTTTCCCCACGTGGTTCAAGGCTGCGTGTGGTGGGACACTGCTCCCTCCAGCGCTTGTCAGGAAGGAGCAGGGGCTGAGCACGCTGCCACCTCTTCACAGTTCTCTCCCTCCAAAACAAGTTGTTGTGAAGACATTTGCAATTCCTAAGGGTCTCTCAGGACACTCAAAACACTAGGAATGGTACGGTGCTCAGCACGACCCTCTGCTTCTTGGGGCTGGTTTGTGCCAGGAATTAGGAAACAATAATAAAACCAGTGTCATCTTCCAAGAAATTCTTTGGGTAGCTAGAGGATTCTTCCCCATGGTCTCCAAGGATTTATGTATGTGGTGAGTGGCTGTTTGGCAGTGTGTGTCTGGCTAAGGTGACGTGGAACAGCAAGCACAGGCTGACTGAGGAGTATCAAGTTTCTGGACTGGAAAGAGGCCACAGTCTGCTTGGGTTTCTTCGTGCTATGGTGGGTGTTTTTTACTATTTTTTAACAGTTATTCTGGTTTTCTGCATGGTCACCCAGTAGTTTAGGGGCTCCTTGGAGAGAAGAATAAAGCTGAAGAGGTTTTCAAATAAATTAATTCCCTTTTATTTTCCTCTCTTCAGAAATCTAGCCCACAGTCATGGATGTCATGTGAAATGAAAAGAGGTCAAGTTATAAAATAAAAATTGGGCTGAGGAGGGAAGCCTTTATAGCAGTCAGTTTTGCCCTTTTATTGCTACCAGCCACTGGTGTGGGAGCTGCAGAGGGTCCACCAGAACTTTCAGGCATTGGAGATACCCTGGCTTGGTAGTTGAACCAACCTCTGCTTTAGTGTTGGCCAACAAACAGTCCATGAATGGGTGCATTGCTTTTTCCTGCCTTCCATGGGGAAGAGAAACTAGACACGGAGACACTAAGAGGACTCTGCACCGGCTGTTTCCCAGTCACCCAGGCGAGCTGTAGCTCAGCCATGCCTTCCATGGCAGGAGGAAATGCTGAATTTGGAACTGACTTCGTTGTGTTTAGCGCTTCCTGGCTGAGCTGTGGTTTGCTTCTGTCTTTACGTGTCTTGGTTGAACAGCAACATCTGGGACCTGATGGAGCTTGAAGGATCCTATCATGCAGGAAACTCTCATTACTGATGTTTGAGCTGGTGAAAGGAGGGCTTGTAATGACCTTTTCTCAGTTATTTTTCTCTTCAGAGCTCTGCAAATGCATGAGCAGGTGCTCGAACCTGAGAGACCACCAAAATGGCACCGTCCCAAGAGAGAAGAGAGGCCACATGAGGACCGGATGATGGTGTTTGCTGACCCCCAGACATCTGGCAAGCACTCTTTTGCAGTCCTTTGAGCACAGCCTCCCACAGTCAAGGGCAAATGGCTCTTACGTTTTAAAAAGTCCTATTTCGTAACACATTCCAATGACCAATACCAGCTGGCAGAGTTTTTAAACACTTTCCAGGCAGGATGTTCACCCTGCAGGCATTCTGCTCCTGACTTGAAGCCATTTCTTCAAGAGGGGAAAATACTAATCTCAACAGCAACATTTTCTATGCTGGTTGAAGTTGCACTTTGGAGAAAAACCCTGTTTGCATGGAAACTGCAAGCCAATGGATCAGTGCACAATATGCAAAGATGTTTTAAAATACTTTGGGGCTGCTTTCCTCTCCTTGTATGTCAGCTGCTTTCCCGGGGGAGAAACAGTGTGATCCAGCTGCTCAGGTAAAGGGAAAGTGTATGATCACATCCCCGTGGGAGGTGAGGCTGCTGTGCCCGAGGGTGGGTGAGCTGGTCCAGTCCCACTGCTCGGGAGTGGGGAAGCCCCTCTTTGTTTTCTTGCTTGTTTGGTTTTGTTAGAGCCTTGTCTTGGGTTTGTTTACAGAGATGTATTTTGTTTAACCAAATATTAAAAATGGAAAAAAAAAATTTTCCATATAAATGTCCTATCACTTCTGTATGTTCAATTGAATTGTTCTGTAACAAAGTATGTAAAGGATAAATAAATTTTTTTTTCTTTGGTTATAAAAAACCACTTTTTTGTGAGTTACGAACCTTGAACAGCGGACACTGGTGCCGAGGTAAGATCACCTTCCTGAGAATTCCCTTAAGCCACGCAAGGCTTCCCCACCCCTCTGAAGGTGACAAAGCCATGTCGGTCCCTTCTGCAATGCCAGACTGTGCATGAAGTGGAGAGATCCCTACCCCGAAATCCCCCGACAGCTCTGAAAGAACTGAGCCTCCCTCAAGGACATCTATTAAAACCACACTGCTCAGGTTGGATTTATTTAATATTCCATACAAAAAAATACGCAGCTGATGTCTGTTCTACTTTATGAGGCAGAGAATCTGCGTGGATGTGATCGTCTCAAACCTGGCCTGCTGCTCCCTTGGTTCTCACACACACACACAGCTGCAGTGAAAGTGGTTCTGCAGATGCATCTTCCCAAAGAGTATTTTCCACGGGGTATTGATTGCCACCGGCACCCCTCCTTCCTCTGCTGGGAAAGTCACACTTCCTGCCACCACTGTCCTTCAGCTCCAAATCAGGCAGGAAAGCATTTGTTCTGTCTGACTGCTGCTTTTCAAAGCCTGACCTGTGCCCCAGGGTGTTTTGTGGGGGCAAGAAGCTGGCAGAGGAGCTCCCCCGGTCCAAGTCTGTAACTGGTTATGGCATACTGATTGAATAAAAGGAAATACTCATGATTTCTAAAGGAGAGGGGGATGCAGACAGGAGCCATCATCAGGTCCAGAGGGGGGCTTCCCTCCCTCGTTATGAACAGGTCAATGTCCCAAAGGAGAACCAAAAATAAAAAGAAAAAAATGCCCTGGCCCAACAAATCAACAGTTCAATATATCATAATCGCAAGGTCTTCCCACTTGATATGAATCCAACTCGGCTTCCGCAAATTAGATTTTTCCAGACAGCGGAGGCAGGGCCCCTGGCATTCCCCCTGAGAGCCCTGTGTTGGGTCCGAGGAGAATCTGGAAAGAAAACAATTGGTTGAGGAGTTTCAAGGACACAAGACGCCTTCCCATGCTGTCCCCCTGCACAGGTATTGGTGGCAATTTGCAGCACCAGTCCCACGCCTGCTGCAATAGCCAAGGTCCGTGCCTGATCTCAGTCCCTCAAAGCATATTTTGGCTGGTGAAAGCCAGGTTGTGCTTGCCAGGGATTGCCGCCAGCCTGGCACTGTGAATCGGCAGGATTGTCCCATTAGAACATCCAGGCAGAGCAGCTGGTGGGATGAGTGAGGCCACAGCATACAACAGCCTGCACCCTTCTCCCCAAGCTCCCTCAGCAGCTGCTCACAGCGGGAGGTGCAGGCACTCCCAGCCAACTCTGCAGGGCCGGGAGAGAGGACTGCGCCTTCCCGCCTCACCTGTCGCTGCTGCAGCTGCTGCTGTTGCTCCATCTGCAGTTTTTCGGTTTCAAAGACAACAGGAAGAACCAGAATCATGAAGGAGGTGGTCCCAATCCACAGAGCTGCCCTAGAGAATCTATCAAGGAGAAAGAACCTTAAGAATCAGCTCTTTGGCCGCTTCCTATTGGCACAATCCCGCGCTTCCCTTCCGTGCCTCAACCATCAGCCTTCTCCCAAACCCAACCCCGAGCTCCGGGGTGTCCCCTTCTCCCCGCCCTTCCCACACCGCCCATAAACAAAAACCGTGGCTTGCCGCTCTCCGCAGGCCCCACACTGCGCTACCAGCGGCCAAAGCCACCGCGAAAGCCGGCGGAGCCGCCCCGCGCCCCCGCTCTGCCCGCCGGGCCCGCTGCGAGGGGCTCCCGCCCGGCCCGCCGCCCCCTCACCTGTACATCTTCTGCGCTACCGTCAGCGACAGGTCGAACGTAGCC
>VWZT01000559.1:682232-714849 GCA_013397055.1 Pachycephala philippinensis
CGCCCCCGGCCGGTACCCCCAGCGCCACGCGGCCCGGCACCTCGGGGGGGCACGGGCCGTACCACCCCACGGGCACGCCGAGCAGCTGGAAGGGGAGCACCGCGGGGCGCTGTTCCCCGCACGGGCCACCACCGGGATGCTCCTTTGTTCTGTTTTCCCTCCCGGCATCTCACCGGCGAAAGCAGCGGGCTGGGCAAGAGCAGAGCCGATGAAGAATACCCCCACCCCCCCTCGCCGCAGTGGTAGGGTCAGCCCCGCGGTGCGGGGGCGGTTGGGCCGGGCTGTTCCATCGAGTTTCGCCTAAATTCCGGGGGGGCCGCACCTCTCCGTCGGGCCACGCCTGCTCCCGGCGCTCCGCGTCCGCCGCCGGTGGGATCCGCCGCGTGTCCCGGGAGCGGTTTGCGGCCGCCGCGTTGCCGTGGCGACGGGATCCCCGGCTCCGCTCCGCCTCCGGCGCTGGAGGGAGACGGGGGCGGAGGGGCCGGGCAGCGGGATTGGGGATCGGGCCCTGCTCACGGGCGGGCTGCGTCAGACTAGCCCCGTGCCGACCGCGTTTTCCTCAACACCCCCCCTAAAATGCTCGACTCGCTTGGAAGAGTTTTTAAAATCGTTTTTGGTGGGGATTGTTCGTTTATTTTTTCAGATAAATAACCAAACGCCATTAGGCAGACAACCCCTCCTTGCTTGGGAACGTGGGAGAAGAAGTGGAGGAGGTCTGGGGTCCTGGACTGCATGGGTTCAGGGGATGATGGATGAGGAGTTGGAGAGAGAAGAATCGTACAGAATCACAGAATCAGTTAGGTTGGAAAAGATCTCTGGATCATCAAGTCCTATTTTTGACCGAACATCACCATGTGAACATGACCGTGACACTAAGTGCCATGTCCAGTCTTTTCTCAAACACCTCCAGGGACGGTGACTCCGCAGCAGCAGCTCCTCACACGCCTTCCTTTGAAGCAGTCCCAGCATTCTGATTTCCTGGGCACATTGCAAAGTCCTCCCTTTCTGCACATGATGGAATAAATTTAGATTCATTGTGTTACTTGCTGGCTTGTATACCATGGGAGGTGGCAGTGGCAGTTGGTTTGGATAATATTTTGAATGAATGGCATGGGTATGTAACACATATCACCAGCACTTTTTATGTTACAAAGCCAAAACGCCACTCCTAAACTATAAAATAATTCTCCAGTATGTTAGAATAGTGATCTGAAGTTACTTGCTTCATTGTTAAAAAAGCTTATGTTGAGGACTTCTTGGGGCTTTCCTGAAAAATTTTGGATTAATGAGATACTAAGGTGCTGACTTCAGTTAAAAGGGAACAATAAAGGCAAGGAAACAAAAAAAAAAGAAGGAGGCAGGCAGATAAAAGGAGGAGAAAAGAAAAGAATCACCAACATTTGAATTTGGTTTGTATGAGTATTAATACTCCAGGAAAAAAAAAATTATCTAAGTCTTTCATCCCAGAGTGCTTAATTGGCACTCTGCCTTAAGTGAACCAGAAAATTGCTCACTTGGAATGAGAATTGGAAAAATAGCACAGTTAAACCCAGTGACTCGAGACAAGAAAAATCTCTGGTGCTGCAGTATCTTTTGGTAGTCCAGTTAACCAATATCTGGTTCTTGCACGACACATGCTATAAAACCAGTTGCCTTCTGACCCAGTGTACCAGAATCTGTGCACTGGAAAGCAGTGATTTTTGCAATAAGAGAAGTCATTATAATGGGGTGTGGGAGGGAAGTCAACACCCTTAAAAGTAGAATAGAAACTTACTGTTCAGAGCAAGGTATTTGTGAAGTAGTTGTGGCTTCTATCACCCTTCAATATCCATATGTGTTTGTATGTATTGGAAAAGAAAGCTGAAAGGAAGGTCCAGATAAATGAGGGTGAGAACTTTGGAAGAAAAGCTGAGAGAATGTAGAATTACAATTTTGAAATGAAAAAATGAAGGCAGCTCACCTGGGTGCTTATAAGAGCCAAAGACGATACAGGATAGTGAGGGACTGAGCTCTTACCACTCACATTGGTTGGGGTTTTTTTTCAGTAATGTTCACCTTCCTAGGAGAAACCCGTATGTTTCAGCACAGTTGTGGCTTGAGTTCTCCTTGCATTGAGCAGGATGACTACTGTAGTAATACATTGTAATTATTGTAAAACTAAACTGTCTCATGCATCTAGGGTCTCAGAGTGATTCTCTGACTGCCTATTTCTGTGGAGCAGAGACCTGGAAAAAGCCAGGCAGCCCATCCCCACTGCCTTGACATGTGAGGTGAATGCTTCCTTCTGTGCCTGGTTGCTGTGCCCACAGTGGACAATACCTGTGTGAATGGTCTCATGGTAGGTAGGACTTGGCAACAAGAGTTCAGAAAACTTCCCCTGGAGACTAAGGGAAGGAGGTTCAGTGTCTGATTTCTGCTGTGATTTGCTTCAGGAATCTTTCTTCTGCATGGTTTGACTAAATTTCATTTTTTGCCAGACTCCATTTCCTTGAAAAATGCTGTGGAATTTCCTCACTGCACCAACCTCCCAGGGTATATTGGCAGCAGCTTTTCATCATTGTTTCTCCACCTACATCAGGTAGATACCGAGACAAGAACTGACTGTTGCTGTTTCTAGCATTGTCTCTCCGTATATTGCAAATACATACATATATAGATACATATATAGTTTGACATATGATTTTCAGCTATGTTAAAAGCATTATGGTGTAGTACTGTGCATCCTTCTGTTCCTGTCATTCTGTGGGGAAAACACCTAGCACACACTCTTCCTCCCAGGACAGTAACTACAGAGATCACTTAGGAACTGCAAAAGCCCATTAAATGGTGAAGAACCTGTATGTTACAGTCATTGTGTAAGGAAAGCTGCCTATGTTCCCAGGAAGACATCTTTGGGAACACTGGTGGAAGGCTGAGAGATTGACAGGATGAAGATAGGGCTGTAGCACATGGCAGTGTGGAAATTTTGGAATAGACCCAAGCTGTTCTTGGTAGCCTAATTTGGAGCATCTTCTTCAGCATTTTTGGCTCACAAGTGATACAGAATCTACAGCTTAGATGTTCTCAGAGCTGCTTTTAACTCCATAGTGTTCCTCTTGCCTTTTTTCATACACGCTGAGGGATTATTATTGTTCTCTGTTATATTGATAATTACAGGGAACCCCCATTGACTGGTGAATTCAGTAACCTACTCTAGGCTTACTCTGATGCCTAAGAAAATATTTATTTTATTTATTGTATTGAAACTTGCTACATTGCCTGGTGGGATAAATGAGACTGAGTTTAAAACCTATACAATAAAACTTTTTTGGCATATTGAAGTTAATTCCCTGCCCAATTAAATTTTTCAGCAGTGAGGTAATTCTTGTTGCCTCAGTGCTGTGCAGTTAATGATGTCCCTTCTTTTAGAATACTAGATATTAAATAACTCACCTATATTTTATTGACAAAGCCGACACTTCCTTTTCTCTCTCTGTTTCTTTATTTTGTTATAACTAACTCAAGAGATAAAAGAACAGCCGTTTCACTGCTTTGTAAAGAAATGTGCTTTCCTCCCGCTTGACTGTCACAGATTCCACCACCAGGAGGCCCTCATTCCAGTGCTTATAGCTAGGCAAAGAAAACAAAAGGAGAGTGAAGAGAAGTGGAGAAACAACATCCGCACAAGAGTAATCTGAAATTAGTACTTATCCTACAAATAGAGGTTTTCAGAGTACCGTGCAAGCATCTATTAATTAATTATTGCAAGTATCCTAATATCCAGCTATTATGGATGCCATGACTTTTGGAGATAATGAAGTGTCTGTCACAGATGGTACCCTTCGTTGAACAGCTGAGTGATAGCCAGGAAAGTTCATGCTTCTGTCTTCTGAATGGATCTTAGTAACCTAAATAAAATAATAAAATGCAGTAAAGCACAGGTTATATTTCTCATCCTTCATGTGTGCCCTCTATCAGCCAACAAATATACCTTCACCTACTTTGCCTCTGCCTTCTCCCTTTTAGTTACTTACTTATTCACAGGTTCTTAATTTTCTTTCACTTTTCACACCTGGCTTTTATCATCTCCTAAAAGTTCTAAATATCTGCACTAACACTCTTTCTGATTGTTCTAGTTTGCTAACCAGACCTTTAAAGAAAGGAGGAAGGAGAAATGTTTTCATCCTTATTTTTTTTACCAAATCACATACTTCTTCCCTACTGGCTTTTCAAAGCTGCAGTCATTACTTTGGCTGAAATGTAGACTTCGTTATTCAAAAGAACACTGTGTACATGATATCTTAACTAAAAAGTATATACAGTTGTCATTCCTTTTTCCTTAAGCCCTATTTTTTTCCTCTTCCCTGCTGAGTCAAGCCTTGTATATCTGCTTCTGTGCTTGTTTCCCACGGTCATGTTTCAGTACTGATGAGTCCAAGACACAGCTTTGCAATGCAGTTTCAGAATGGATGATAGGTGAGAACAGTTTTGCTCCTGTCAGGAAATGCAGCTCCTGCAAGCTGTAAGGTTGCAAACTGAGTTACCCCTTGTCTTTCAAACTCAGTTCCTGCCCTCCTTCCCTGAATTCACACATATATACTACACGTTTACATTTGTTTACTTGGGCCTCTCTAATATGTACTAACATGGCAAACGTATCCTCTGCTCTAAGAAACAGAAAAGTGTAAATGAAGCCATGATATTGTATGCAGGCAGTTGAGCCACACACATGCTCTGGAGAGAATCCATTGCTTCCCTGACAAGAGTTTCCCACGAGGCTGTCCTTGGTGACTGGGAGACCAAAGGTTCAGAGATCATGTGCAGCTCACAGCAGTGAAAGCTGGTGCTAAGCTTTATTTCACTCTGTTCCTATTACCTGGCTGCTCTTTGCTTGCTTCCACATCTGTATTTCATTCATTTCCTTGTCTCACTTTCACAGTCATCTGTTTCCATGGCTCACTTAAGATGTCCTTCCAGGAAATGATGAAATATTAAACCTCCAGTCTGTAGGTTCCTGATGAGCAGATGCAGGGAAGGGAAATACCAGGGAAAGGGTCTCAAGCATCTCTCTGTGTGGGTTGGTGTTTTGGTGCTCTTGTAACCCTTCACCACTGGCAGCTGCTGGAGACAAGATGTTCGGCCTTTGGACTGCACTGCTGTGTTGTTTATAAGGGAGGGCAAACAAGGCCTGCGTTCTAAATTCCCTTCCAAGCTGATTTCATCTCAGGCCTCAGATGAACATAAATTGTGCTTTGCTTATACAAACAAGTGCACTCGTGTACTCATGAACTGCATTGTGAGATACTGTGAAGCTCAGTGTGTATAGCATGCTATGAAGATGGGAGAGAAGTGCTAAGTATTCTTTCCTCTTCCATGTTCTTGCACCATTTCTTCTATATCTTCACTTAGTGAAGACTAAGTGAAGACTAACAGCTCCAAGAAGCTACACTAACTGGGACTATTCCCAGTTGGAACCAGAAAAATTCAAGATGAACATACTGCTGTCACCAAAGGGAGAGTCATAAGAACATTGAGGTAAGCATTCTCCCTAGACTCTGCTAATCAAAATAAGAATTTTGTATCCAACCTAGGTGGTCATTTTCCTCCCTAGGATGCCTTGATCTATAGGTCTTACCCTACACTAATTCTTTGTGTTAGAAAGGTATGCCTGTGGATGGCCTCTTATCAAATGCAAAAATTGGAAGTAACGTCATCTTTAGATGATGTGGTGTCTGCAACAACACAACAATGGACTGTTTGGCCCAGAAAGTCCTCTGCTGTCAGCTCATATGCAGATGAGGTTGCTTTTCAGGCTTTTGAGGAATGCAGATGACAGCTCACCAATGGTCTGCACCACTCCAGGATGCCAATTTAGAACCCATTCCTATGAGACCTATGAAGGCCAGGTACAGTAGTATTTACAGCAATAAATGGGAGATCTGGTTGGTTTTGGTTTCCTGTCCTAATTCTGTGTTGTTCCCTGGGGTACAGAGGGATGCAAATATGAGACATATTAGAACCAGGTAGAAGGTGATCTTGGTAGCTCAACAGCTGTCATACAAGTAGCGGCACACTGTCAAGTGTGTTCAGCAGCAGTAAAGCATGATCTTCATTGCTTCACAAGGGAAAGCGAATACTGAAAATATAAATTTTGAATTTGCATTAAATGCCCAAGCAAAATGAGCCTTAATGGAGGGTGCGCTCTCTGCATAAACTTAAAATAAAACATAAACTAAGTCTTGGATTCTAAACTTAGGAACTGTGTTTTTCATTCTGCTTCCCTTCCCCAGATTCCTCCAAGATGACAAGCAGTTCAGAGAAGACTGGTAAGACTGGTAGGAACGCAGGACAAAAATATATTCACAAATATGTGCGGCCAGCGTATGGATGTGTCACAGAAGCTCAGGCTTTCATTTAAAGTATTCATTGCTCTTAAGGAAACTTTCCTTGTCTGACCATCCAGAAGCCACTCCGTCAGTCACACTGGGACTGAAGCCCTTTCTCAGCAGGCAGCTCCAGTGACCCAGAGAGTGCCTTGCTTGACTCCCTACACCCCCCACACTCACACAGTCAGACCAGGTTTCCTTACTGGCTCGAGCTGGGGTTTCCCTTAGCAGAGTCTCAGACATCTGGATCCTTAAAATAATTTAATCATGGTGCAACAAAAAAATAGCAGCTTGAGCTGGGTGTCTCCGAGGAGGGACCCCAAAGAAAGCCCTGGGTTTTTATACCCTCCCAGTCTGTGTGTGACAAAGTCCTGGCTCTTCCTGCTGAGTCCTCGGCTCCTGCTGTGCCTCAGTGTCCGGTCACCTGCTGCGCCACAGGTCCTGTGCCCTCTGTTGTGCAAAAGGTCAGCGCCAGTTCCTGGCCTCTTGCCTGGGGCTCTCACCACCCAGAGCTCAACCTGCAGCTGACACTGCAGCTGCACGCTGAGCTACCTGCACTGCATGTGTTCCTCAACACTCTTCATCTTGTCACTATAACTGACAAGTTTGTCAATTTGGGTTTGTTGGATTTTTGGGGGTTTTTTTGATCAGTTTGTCAGATAATATGAAACAGGAGTTGTTCTGTAACAATTCAGAAAGGTTTTCTTGAAGTCCTCAGCAGATGTTCTATCACCCTAATTTCAAACACATGCCCACAAGCACCTTTTGCACTTCGTCTGCTGTTCAGGAATTCTTATTTATTGCAGGTCATCATTCCCCAGGCAACCCTCACTGCGTGTATTGTACTCACTAACCAAGATCCAAGATAGAGCAGACTTTTCCTTTAGAAAAGAAGTAAGGGAAGAACGTGGTACAGGGAAAATTATACTTAACTTTGACTTACACACCAAGTGCTTAAGTATTGTGAACAATCTCATCTTTTTAATAGGAGGGAAGGCATGTCATATTTAGAAACTGGTTCCCAGCTCACACATCTGTGTAATTTGATTCATTTTGGAAACAAAAGCAAATGAAAATCTGAGTCTCTGAAGATTTAAATCTTGTCACTCTGAAAGAAAGGGAAATTGTTTTCATGGGTCAGCAGACAGGCTGTTCTCACAATTCATTCATTCATTTACAGTTGAAGTAATGTGCTACTTCAGTTCCAAGATTAAACAACTGGTGGTGATAACTTGTTGTCAGGGATCATGTCAGGATGTCAAGCCTGGTGTAGAACACAGGAAAGCTTGTAATTGAAATTGAGACAGGTAAGCCAGTGTGCAATGGGCTGCAAATAAGGATAATCTGCCAGTAAAAAATGGAGATTGCAGTATCCAAAACAAATGTCCTAATCTGATATTTAGTCACCTAGGCAAGTAGTGACACTTTCCAAAATGCTCCAGAATAAGCATTTAATTTGCAGTCAATGGGAACTGCAGGTGCTCGCCACTAACCTTTTACTGTTTAATTATGAGCCCCTGATTTAATTCCTGGTTTGATATCTTGAGACCTGAATAAGCTGGATGATGGAGCATAATGCAACAGCATGACCACTGTAGCTGGGCAGAGAATAGCAAATTACTTTGAAATGTCTAACAGAAAACCATGGGAATTTTGGACATATTTTTTGTTAGCATTTTTAAAAAAAGGAAAACTGCTTATTTGTCACACAAAAAAGGGAAAGGCTCTGAGCACAGAGAGCAAAGAGAGTAAGGGAGAAGGAAAAAAAGCAAGAGAGGGATATTCAGGCAAAGCAGCATGGAAGGAAGTATGAACGGTGGAAGGAATGGTAGTGGTAAACGTACACAGAGGCTGCATTGAATCAGAGGCTGGGAACGCTGAACCGGATACAGAAGCCTGTGAGGATATTCAAAGCCGGCGTTGATAGAGTCAAACATTTATTTCACTGCAAATGCTTCAGAAATGAACTGAATTATATTGCTCTCAAATTGAAGTTAAGAACAATTCCTGTATTATTATACACTTTAGGAGTTTTCCTGTATTGTACATTGAAGCAGGGAGGGGAGGTGGGGTGAGAAGAAACAGGTGATCAGTCACGAATCTGTCTGTTCTGTTAAAATCCAGAGCCCTTGAAAACAAGCTGGCAGGAGAGCAAGTTATTCTCCTTAAAATTTTAAATTAGGTATAGCAAACATTTTCTTTTATATTTACTCATGCTGCTGATGACTTCTCTCAGCATAACACAAAATTTACTCAGTTTTCAGCTTGCTGATTTCTACATGTTTTTGTAATGAAAGTTTGTACTGTTGCATGGCTGTCAATAAGTGGAAGCAATATCTTTGGCTCCTCTTGACCAAGCTGAATTGAGTTTGGTTTATTTTTTCTTTTAATAGTCACTATTAGAGCAATGCTGATGGAATCCAGGTCACTTCTTTCTTTTTGGAATCCCTGTCTGCTTGTGTTTAAGTATCATGACAGTGATATTGCCATGCTGCCAGCCACATTCCTCCTGCCACAGGCAGAGTGTTGCCATTACAGCATGTTAGTAAAAGCCCTTTAACCGGTGCTGCTTTGTCACCATGGAGTGGCAAGGGAGAAAACCTATTTCACTGAGGAATTATGCAGGGAGTGGAATTTGGGAGAGATTAGTTTGCTTATAAAATTGTCTTAGAAAAATACAGTAACCATGTGATGCTAGTGTCATTTTTTATCCAGGCCGGCAGACTGAAACACGCAAGTGTGTTGTGATTTGTTAATTTTGTTAAAGCAGTTTATGAAGCCAATAAATCTTGAAGGAAGAAACATTCCAAACTCATTTCTGTTGGAGATGGCTGACTTGGCTGCAAGCTTCATGGAATAATTCCATCAGTTCCTTTTTACTAGATAAGGACTTTCCCTGGTGTCATAGCTATTTTGCAAGCCTACATTTGCCTTCTTTGACCTGAAATTTCTCCTGCCATTTCAGCAGAAGAGGATGCTTTTATTCCTTTTCCCATGACTGCAACGTGGTGCTGCTAGCACTAGTGCTGCTGTATATTGCCCTAGAGACAGCTATGTTTCACTTGGGGATGGGCCAGGCTTTTTAAAGGGAATGCATGAGAAATAAGGCATTAATCCTAACAATATGGTAAATTGCTGAAATTTTTTCTGCCTTTCGTTTCTCTTGAAGGATCTGAGACATGGACATGCTTCTAGCAAGTACCATACTCATCAAACAAGCAAATCTTCTAAGTCCCAACAGGTAAAATATAAGCCAGTGACTTTTCCAGGTATGTAACGGGGAAGAAAAGGTTAAATACTATTTGTTTTACTAAGAATTTTCAGGCTTGTTGTTATGAAGGCCTTTGCTATGCTATAATATGTGCTCCCCAAATGTGAATCAGGAGAGTGTGTATACACAGATGTGTATGTGTGTGTCAATCCCAGACAGCTGGAACCCATCAAAGCCGCTTGTGTGTGTGTGTTCCTTCGTGTGCCTAAGTAGTGCAAACACCTTCCTTAGGTTTTGGATTCACTGACATGTGCTAGGCGCAGGGAATTTGGACTGCTAATATTTAGTATTTCAGACCTCCACACCCAAGATGCAAAGCTTGAAAAGGATAAGAAGGAAAGCATTTGGAAGCAGTCTCAACATATGTTTGAAATTAGAGGACTAAAAATAGCACCTCGTCCTGGAGAGGTAATGCAGTGTTTGGAGGATAGGACATGATGTCATAGATTGAGTTAATTTTTCTCTCTCCTGCTGACATAGCTGATTTGTTGGCACCCATATATGTCCTGCAATACTAAAAAAGAAACAAAAAAAACCAAAACACCAACAGATTCTTAAGGGCAGTTGCTCATGTAAAGGCAGTGTGAAACTGGGATTGCTTTGCACATTTTAGTGTTGCTTTTTTGTCAGTTTTTCTCACAGATTCTGCCCCTAAGCCAATAAGGTCCCTCCCCGTCACCACTTAAACCCTTTTGTCTTCCTGAGAAGAATGGGTGAGAGGATCTTACTACTTTCTTTGGAAGCAGGTCCTCTATCCTTTCAAATATACTTGAATTCCTCTTGAGGTGATACCTGGAAAAGTCCTTCACCCAGACAGTTCAGAATCCTGAGCTGATCTGCAGATGCTTTCACTTTAGAAAATGTTCTTCAAGACCACTCAGTCATTTCTTACAAATGCCTGGGCTGAAAGATGGTTGTTGTTCCGTTCAGCTTCTTATCTCCAATTTGCTTTTGCTGCACCAGCACTGTGATAGCTGAGGCTGGAGAACAGTGGATGTTAAGTAAGGAACATCTCGTGGCTGCAGTTCAACACTGAATACAATTTTGAAATCAAATATTTGAGTGTCTTGTGACTTCCTTCTTGTTTGATGCTCATTGCCTTAAGAACAGAGGTCATGTGTGAAATCTGGTCTCAGAAACCCTGACCTACTCCTCTGTCTTGGATTGCCTGACTGTTAAAACAGGGCGTGCTGCCTTAATAATCCAGTAGAAGAACAACAGTGGAGGACAGACAAAATAGGAAGAAGGACTGCAGTAGAAAGTAAGGGGGTATATTGAACCCCAGTGGGAGTTGTTATTGAGTAGGATTTGTGCACCTGCACAGTTTCAGAAACACAGATACGTCATTTATAATCACCAATTCAGCAAAAAGCACAGATTAACAGGTTTTTTTCAGATATGGGCAGAGAAATGTTTAATAAAGAACTCACTTCCAGTAAGGCTGGTGAAGAAACCATGGTAATCCAAGGAAAGGAGAGAAATGGGTTAAAAAAAGAACAATCAGGCTAATGAATCTCTGAAGTTTAAAGGTTTGAAATTGAAGAAAATTATTAGCTGGACCATTACTGAAAATTAAGGCATTAATCCTAACATTAAGGCATTAATACTGAAAATTAAGGCATTAATCCTAATTCTATTGTAGCAAAATCAAGGAAACAGTATTTTAAAGCCAATTACAATTCCTGAGACCTTTAAATATTATTCTAAAGTAAAAAAACCTGTATGATGATGCACTCAATGCCTATCCAAGTTTTGGGGTTTGAAAAACAAACTGCTTATGATCTCTTGTGGCCAATAGCCTGGCAAATATTTGGACTACAAATGGAGCAAGTTTGGGGTTTTTATCTGTGGTTTGCATAAAAACTCAATTGTGGAAGCAGCAGGCAAAGCCAAGAGTAGAAAACTGGCCAAAGGAAGAGCATGTTCAGTTCTGCAGCATGGTTGGTTTAAAAGAAAAGCTGATACCAAGTGAGCAGCTAAGCTAGAAAGCCTGAGCTTTTCCAAACTGATAAGGAATGTGGAAAGACTGTTAAATTTATTATCTTTTCAAGTAGTGGCTCTTCATAGTTTGGTGGGTTTTTTTAAATGAAGAAATGTCTCAAATACCAGTGCTGACTTTCTTCCAAATGTGAATTTAAAAATGTTTTTCCTGTAATATGTCATTTTTTTATGTGACCAGTGAAATCCGCCGTGACCTAGAAATTAAAAATTTTCTATCAGCTGCACTTAAAATACATTCTTCTTTCTGAAGCATGCTAATGAAAATGTTGTCCTGAGTACAAAACAGAGCAGTGTACTCAAAAGTCATTATTCACCCTACTTGACAACAGAAGCACTCAGCTTCTTTGAGCTGGAATGCATTAAAGGGGAAAAAAACCATTCAATGAATTATGCTTTTTTCAGCTGTAACACTGAAAACTCTGCTGTCCTATGTTTGATGCATAAAGCTGCTTTGCTTCATGCCTTTTTCAGACTGATTTTCAGTGCTAGTATGTGAATAAGTTAAAGAAGCATTGACTCTTTTGGCCATAACAGTTATGACAATATTTGCAGTACTTGCAACTTTGTTTGCATTAGGAGTCAGAATCTCTTTGTGAAGAGTCCTATGTTGTGCAGCATAGCAGATGCATCCGTGAGACATTTTCTTGTTTTAACTCCCTTTCTCATGAGTTATTGCAGTTAAATCAAATTTTCTGACTCAGCTTCCTGTAACAAATCCTCATTGCTTCTCTCTCATTTTTTATCATGCACCAATGTGTTCAGCTGCTGCCAGACAGATTCTATCCCCTGTATTTGCATTCAGTCCCAGAGCAGTCCCTCTGTCTACAGAAACTGTGACAGTCCACCAAATAGCAAAACCAATCCAACACCATGCCAAGGCAGTCTTTCCCTGTCTCTCTCCCTCATCTCCCGGCTGCCTGATTCCATCTTTCCTTTTTTACTGTTCAGATAAGCACCAGAGGGAATACAAATAGGAGAAATGCAAATCATAATGCCTTGCTGGGTTAAAGCTAAGCTCAGGCTCACTCTGAGAGCTGGAACACTGGGCATTAGTTAAGGCAGAGTAGGAGCCTGGCCATGCTCTGTCCTCTGATCAGGCTTCTGGTGCCAGGGACTGGCCATGTGATGTACTTCATTCCCTTGGGGAATGGCTTCCCATTTAATCTGTGAGCAGAGGATTGTTTAGTCAATTCTTCTGGTTTACTTAGGGAAATGAAGATGTTCACCCATGGACTTTAACCAGGCCTATGACTGAGCTGTGATTCAAATGCAAGCTAGTCAGAGGCATTGTCACCAAATTTGAAGACTGATAACAGTTTCATATCAAATAAATTTTATTATTGCTTTCTTCATCCTACTTTTATCTGATCTTGGAGGTAATTCAAATGAACAAAGATATATGCAACTGCAATTACTACTCCCACTTAGCTGCATATGTGGGCAGTCTTATTTCATAATTAGTCTGTTACTTCTGTTTATCATAAAGTTAATATTAAGCTGAAGTAGAACAAGGTGCACTTATTCCAGAACAAAAATCTATGCATGTGGAGTTAGTCAAGAGCAGTTATTTTGGAACTTGCAACAGCTGTTTAGAAAGCTCTCAGTTTAAAAAAAGACCTGCACTTCCCAAAGTATATCATTTCATGATTCAGAGTAATATATTTTACCAACTGCATTTCATTTTTTTCAATAGTGATTAAAATAGTCAATTTTTTTGTGTAGAGACTGATAAACTGTAAAAGGTCACAGCACCAGTCGCTCAAGCAGAAAGAAATCCTAAAAATGAAAAAGCTGCTTTAAAGAGATATATTTTGTAAAATATCTGTTAGCATAGGTTAGAAATGTGCTCAAAGTATTAGGGGAGTGGTTAGGGTAGTGGTTAGGGTTAGGTTTACGGTTGAGAGAGTCAAAGAGCCTACAGCTCCAGGAACACTGGGGCTGGAAAAGGCATGCCAAGGTGATCCTGGCAGGGCCCCAACATTGCTGCACTTACAACCCAGCAGCACCAAGCTACATCTGATTTGATGGCATGTAGTGCCTATTCTGAATGTTACTGTTTTTGTTGTTTTGGTTTGGGTTTTTTTCATTTGTTTTTGTTTGTTTGGTTGGTTGGTTGGTTTTTTGTTTTGGTTTTTTTTTGGGGTTTGTTTGTTCCTTTGTTTTTTGTTTTTGTTTTTGGTTTTTTTTTGGGGGGGCTGTTCTCTTTGTTACCCATAAATCCATCTCCAGGTCAGCATTTCTTTGACTGATCACTGGTGAGTTGTTCACAGCCATCGGGCCAGCAGTGCCAAGCCTGTGCCTCGCGTGTTACATTTATATCCCTGTACTCCTCAGAAAATCTTGTGCCCCCACTTCTGGAGGCTCCTGCTATTGCACCAGGCCTGCATTTCTCTGCACTGCATCGTTGTGCTAGTCATACATCTCTTTTTCTACACAGAATAACTGTTTGTTACTTTTATTTATATAAAATGATGGCTGTACCACACACAGATAAACAGAAGTAAAACAAATTAGCCGTAGACCTGGTTAATTATGGAAACTGCTGTCACAGCTAACCAAGGAAAAGATACAGAAGGGTCAAGAGAAGTTCAAACAAAGCAAACCTGACAAGTCTCCGTCCTGAGGCTTTGCACATTCAGTACAAAGCTTTTGGCAAATTACTGAGTGGCAATACTCTATTCCAGGGCTGCATGTTTCAGCCTCAAAGGTCATGAGCAGGTAAGAGCAAGCTGTACACACAATCACATAATCCATCATGTTTGGGCATTTTTTTAGAACTGCTTATGCTCACATTTTTTTCTCTTTTGGGGTAGAAAAACGCATGCAAGAATTAGAGTCTCCGTTATCTGAACTTTTAAAAGTAGAAGTTAGCTCAAGTATTGCATATTTTTTACAGATAAAATTGCATGGCATAGTGAAGGGTAGACAACAAGGGTAATGGCAAGGATAGGCAAGCACTGAAATTGTTTGGTTCTTTCTCAAAAGATAAAAGAAAATCCACAGCCTCCCCAGGCAAATGAACATCTCATTCTACTCTTAGCTAGATAATCTCTTGATGTCCCTTTCAGTCCTACTGTTCTCTATAACTAGTTTGTTTTTTTATCTTAAATAAAAAATTCCTTGTGCATTCTCAAAATGGACAGTCTTTCTTATCTCCTTTGTCTTTTTGATAGATCACATGTGATATACTGATGCATGTCTTCATAAATTCTCTAACTCGGTTTAGGTTTTGCAAAGCTTGAAAGTGGCCTTGTTTGCTTTTTTTTTTTTTTAATTTTATCATGTCATTAATTACATATATAAAGAATTGGTAATTTCACAATAACCTATTAAAATAAGGAATCTTGTGGTGCTCGGACTGCTATCACTTACTGTGTTTGTATAGTTGACATACAGATTATTTATTTTTCATTTAGAAAAATACCCATTCCTGAATTCTCTAGTTGGTGTTTTGATATTACTGTTATCTTCTTTTCCAGTCACATACAATCTGTTGTGTTCCTTACTTGACCTGGCATCTCTTTTATATCAATGGGCACGGCACTCTAATTCATCACTTCCTCCATAGATGCAATGCTGAACCATGGTCTGGACAGGACATCTTGATAGACAGAAGGGAGATCTCTAATCCTTTAACACATCCTTAGTGATTAACTCAAAATAAATTAGAGGTAGCAAAATCTGTGTCTTTTTAATGCAGGATCACTCCCAATACTGTAGTATTGAATACTTTTGTCAAGGCTTTGCCTAAGGATCTCAAGACTGCGACAGAGACATAACTCAGCCTCCCAGCACCATCTCTATTCCTTCCAGTAATTCCATTTTAATAATAGAGCTCTCCTGTTACTCCAGTCTGAATTACAAAGCTTGGCCGATCTGATATTTTGCCAGTCATACCCTGGGACCCATTGCATGCACAGAGCTTTTGCGGTTCATCTTAGTTCTGACCAAAGAGACGGAAAACAAAACCCCTCATGATTTCCCTATTGCAACCATGGATGAAGTTCGTGAGGATGAAAAAAATCAGCTGGATACTTAATATTTTATGGTAATGGTTTGACTTGGTTCTTGTCCAAACAGGTACAAGATCTCAAGTGAGTGGAAATGCGTATCACAGTGGTGTGTCTCATTCCAGTACCTCCCTCAGAGTTGGAGATGCACTGGTCAGCAGCAGAACCTGTAAAATGGAAGAAGACTGAGAGATACCTCTGCTCCCTTGGGCCAACGTGTAAGGGGATGGGCTCTGTGGCGTTATTGTGCAACAACTGGAAGCTGAATGAGCAATTAATGATCACACGTTTTGAATTTGTAGAATATAATTTATTGCCCAAAGTAGCACTTCGGAGTGGGAAATGGTCTTCAGATTCTGTGCATTCATTGACCTTTCGGAGAACCATTTCACAAACTAAAAGGATAATGAAGGGAAGGTTGTTTACAGAGAGAGGTATTATCTGCTGCAGAGCTGCTCAGCAGCACCAGAAGGGTCACCGTCTGCAATTGCATTCTGTTCTGGAATAAAAGCATACTTTGTGAAGGAATTCGCCTTTAAAGGGCTGTCTGCCTAAGTGCTCTTCTGGAATAGCTCTTGCGGAATAATGTGGTTTTCAAAAGCAGTGCCAGCCGCTTCCTCTGTATAGACAAAGCCTTGGGCTCCCAGGATTAGACCTTTGGTACTTATATAAATTGCTTGATGTTTCGAATGGGGACCCTGCAAGCACTCCTGTGGTGTGCTGATGATGGCACAGGGCCGTGGGTTTTGTTGCTTGGTTTCCTGACTTGGCTAAGAAATGGCTTGGAAAAGGTGCCCTTAGCCTCCCACAGGCAGAGCAGGGGAAGTTTTCACAAGCCCCTTGAAACAGGCTGAGATGCTGCTCCAATCCCTTCTGCCATTTCAAGCCCACACAAGGGGCAGCCAGGAACTCCTCCTGCTCGCAGGAGATGTGATGTCTCCTTGACATGCAGTCCTGTACCAACTGTGCTACCCGAGGCAAGCTAAAACGGGCGGTTGCTTTCCAAATACTGTCTCCAAGAAGACTGCAGATGTCTCGGAGAAGTGTTCATATCCTAAAAAGCACCTTTTCCATCCTTTTAAAATGGCAGATTAAGTCATGTGTATGACTCAGCCTCATTTTCTTGTCCTGTGACTCCCGGCAAGTCACTTCTTTTCCAGCTCTCTGACAGGTTTTGGCCATCCAATCCAAAAACGCCGTGTGTGCCTTGTTGAGGAAGATGCGTGAGTGGCACCCTGGAAAAACAAAAGGCAGAGCTGCGTTGAACTGAATGCCTTCCAAACCAACGTGGTTTTAACTAAGGCTGCCTTTTCCAGCTGTAGAGTAAGGGCACTGCGATACTCCTGGGAGACGGCGAATATAGTAGTTGATAAATCCCGGGCGATGGAGTGATTGCAGACGGTGATGGAAGTCTCTTTGAGCGCGGGGCGAGGGTGAGGGAAGGCGCAGGGCCCGGCCCCGCCGGGAGCCGCCGCCCGCCCTCATGGCGCCCCACGGCCCCGCCCCTCGGCGCCCGCGGGAAGGCGGCGGGGCCGTGCCCTCAGGAGGAGGAAGGCGGGCGGCCGTGGCGAGCTCGGAGCCTTCGTCTCGGGTACTGCACCCACCCACCTCCCCCGGAGCTGCCCGGGCATGAGCTGGCGATTTAATTACAATTCTAATTTTGATGGGGAATTACGATGCTCCGCGTGGGAGGGAGATTCAGCGGTTCCTCGCCCTTTGGGAATAGAAATGTACATCTCATGAGGAGGCAGCTGGCAAGGAAAAGCCAAATAAATCCGTGTGTTGATGACGATTAATCAGTTATTTTCTTCTGAGTCAACAGATGTGAGATCCCGCCGTGGAGCCCCTTGGGGCAGGTCAGATGGCCCCCGGCCCTCGGCCCAGGGAGCAGAGCTCTGTTGCCATTTTCTGCCAGCCCCAGGCCAAGGGGAATTGCAGGGACCGGGTCCCTGTCACACCCGCAGGCTGGAAGGAGTGCGGCACCCAGGTCTTGCTCACCTGCCCTTGAGTACTTGAGGTGGCACAAGACTGTTGGTGGTTTTTCATGGATTTGCTCTGTTGTCTCAGACTTTCACCCTTTTATCTGCTTCACTGCAGGCAGTGGTGACTGGAATCCTTCAGGTGCGCCAACACACCAGCAGCAGGAGAACGCTCCACTGAGCAGTAGGATTTTTTTTGTACCTAAAGCTTTTAGTAGGATGAGGTATAATTTCTCCATTTTCCCTTGTAGCCTGCAGGAAGGCACAGGTCTGGGTCTGCCTTGTTTTTCTGCTGTGAGGTGCCAATTGCCTAAGGATGGGGAGTAGGAGAACAATCCCATAACCTGCTCAGCAGTGACTGAAGTGCAGGATTATGTGCATTTTGTGAGGACGTTTTTAATGAAGAAGGAGATTGTAATGTAGTTTTAATGCCTCTTGCATTACTTGTTTTTCTTCCTTCAGTATTTGAAGCTAAGGGATTTTTCAAATCTCCCAATGTATTTTTTAATTAATGTTTTGCTGTAATTATGTGAAGGCGTGAGTTATCATTCCATAACTGTCAGGGTTCTGAAACAGAAATTAAATCTATCCTGACACTATCAGAAAAAAATTATTTTATAAGAATATTTCCATTACATACTAACAGAATAAGATAATCCTGAAATTCTGATATTTTCTTCCTTGCTTTCCCAGCCTCTATATACATAAGATTCTTGCAAGCAAATTAGTATCCATTTAGAAGTGGAAAAAAAGGCTTTTTGCAGATATTTAGCCTAAACTGTCCCAACCTCTGTTAGACATAGCCCATCTTATAGTTTGTGGATTTTGTTAACAAGGATGAGCAAGTAAATATATGCACACATTTTGAGGTGGTGGTCTACAAAACTTTTGGTCATCCATAGCTAGAACACCAAAGGTAAGCTCACAATTTAAGCAGAAGCAATTTAACCCATTTACAAAACCACAAAAATGATGCAGTAGTTTGGTTATAAGATCATATTTCTAAGGAATTACCATTGTATTCACTATTCTTGCATTCATAAAATTTAAGGAGGTCACACTTTGCTTATTTAACCATGCTATCACTAAGTGCCAATTCCAGTTCTAGGTCTTTCTTATAGGAAGTCATACAGAGAGGGCAGTGAAGCTGTGGTGGAGTACAGACATGGCAAGTTAACCATGAAAAAACATGAAATGAGCTCTCTGTATATGGATTTGCGTAATAAAAGTCTCAGATTTTTATTACCCTTCCTTTGTTCTCTCCATGCAAGCCTACTCCTTACAGCCATTACCTGCACATCTGCATTTATTGGTCATTTTGAACCTCAGCAAGAACTTCAAAACAAATACAGCTTTAATAGTCTGCTCTCAAGATATATCACTAAGGAGTTGTAACCTTCTCAGCATTGTTTTGTGGGTTTTCTGTCACATAAAGATGGGGAGGCTGAGCTGTTGCATTGCCTTTCCATTACCCATTCTGTCTGCAACTATGCTGACTTTTGTTACAGAAACACAGACTGCCTTTAAATAATATTCCACTAGTGATAATTCATTTTAAATGTTCCCACCTCCAAAACTCATCTCTGACTCAAGATTCTCACAAGGGAATGAGATACCTTTTCTTAATACCTGTGAAGCCCTTTCTAGCCAAACTGGTTCATGTGAGTGTAAAGCCACAGATTTTCTCCTTTTGGGCTGGTAGGTCAGATGATGAAGAGTTGAAAGCAGAATCCAAATTTAAATCCATATATGATGTCATACTGACAAGCTTCTATAGTTCAAGGACTTCTTAAAAGTCCTTTTACAGACATTTACTCATTTATTGCCTCCCCAAGACTGTCTTTGTTTGCATTTCCCAGTAGCGATCAATACTTTATTGCGTGCTCTTTCATGATGAAGGCCATGGAGGATCAAGTAGTCCAAGAGGAACCAGGATACCAGGATGATGAGGTAAATTTATTTGAAATCTATGTGCAGCAAACGTTTGAAGGTATTTTGATAGTGTTAGGAAATCCATGGAGGGACAGGAGGTCCCCAAAAACCATCAGGGAGTTCAATGCATTTAAAATTTTGTTCCAGTCTACTACCAAGAAAATCTCATTCCCCTAGTCCCTGTACAGCCTGGCTTTTCAAGTAATCTTCATTAACCTTTCAAAAGCTATGCACAGTTTTTAATGGGATTATCATTATTTCATCATATTTTACACTTCTATATTAAATGCAAGGGGACTATCAATTAATTTTCTGCTTCCGAGGAATGATCATCAGCATGAGAAGAGTGAGAAACTATGGCAGAAAAGATGCAGATTATGATGATGATAACACAAGTTTTATTAGCACAGCAGAGGATTAATTGCCTGTGAAGATACACTTCATGGAGAAGATGATAGGAAATGTGTAGGCCTTTTTGGCTCGCTATGGCTTTGCTTATTTCAGTTGTCCAACAAGTTATGTATTATTTGTGAAAAATCAATAAATGTTTACAAATCTGAAACAGTCACGTAGGGAGATAGATGTAATAACAAGAAAAAGCAACATCTATTTTTTTTCTGTTATTTTGTTTAGGAATCCTTTTTTCAGGATATTGACCTGCTGCAGAAGCATGGAATTGTAAGTATTAGCAACCACTTGATCACACAGAATTTTCAAGGACAGAAGTCTTTGAAAAGCTGCTGTAAGGTTTTTTCCAAAATTGTATACACATTGATGCAAATAACTGAAATTCCTCCTTGCAGTAAGTTCTAACTCAGTCGGCAGAGGCAAATTTTGTCTTTGGTGATAAGACAGATTTTTAGAAAATCTCATTCACATCAGATTCCTAAATAAAGTGTCAAGATACTCGAAGTATTTAGCACCTAGCACTCTTGAAAAACCAACTGCTTGCTAATTTATTTGAAAACTGTGTGATAGATTATTTCCTGTTCCTGCCAATCTTTGTAATTACTCCTGCATTTTTGCTGCCTGTGAAATTACACTGTGACAATTGTTGCTATACTATTTTCAGCATGCTGGTGCAGGGGGTAGAGTAGGAGTGAGGAAAATATTAGTAGCTAGAGAAGTAAGTGGTTAGTTTTCTTCATCAAATGCAAATTCCTATCATTATTACCATCATCACATAAACATCACCTATTTATTTGAATTACTATTATTATATGTTTATTTGGAGGCTGGCTCATGGATTGGAATCCTATTATATTCAGAGTTATAGAAGCAGAATAAAAAGTTGGGTTTGCCCGAAGTAATGTGAGATTTAACTCTAATAAAAATTACTACAGACAGATACAGATGGGGAGGACATGTCACAATGACTCATCATTAGTCAGCGCTGTAGTTACTGGGCTGAGCATGTCAGCAGTGCAATTGTTGGCAATTTTTTTTTATTGGCAGTTCACTGGCAGTTTTAAAGTTAGTTCTGAAGAAGGATCATGTGGTTGGGAGCTCAAACTATGGGGCAACATAGGAAAAATAAACAAATTACTGCTTTAAAAATTTAACAACTTGATCAAAGAGGGTGACCTGAGCTGGAAGCTGTACTACCCTGTCAGTATGAAAGGAGGCATGGCATTCACAGAATGATAAAAATGTATGAAAGTTTGAAAACTTAGAATAATGATTTAGGCTGTTCTTCTGGGCTTAATAAGGGTTTTCTGCTCCTTTCTGTTATTTTTTTTCTGTCTTCCAAGTGGTTATTCCCACACCTCAGGGGAAGTTTTTGTTCTCAGCTGTGTTTGTTAAGTGTTGTGCAAACATATGATGACCCATATTATTAAATTCATTTACCTGAAGAAATAATTTTTGTGGGCTTGGAATTTTTTTCCAAGGAGTAGGGAGAAAAATATTTACTGTATCTGCCAGTGTGCCCAAAAAGAGAATCAGATTACAACAACTGAGACTGTGGTTCGGTCATCAAAAGTGTTTGGTAGGATTTAAGGTGCTGTTACCCCTCAGCCTCTGCTGAGTGTCACACACTTATCACAGGATGAGAAATAAGCTTCCAAATAAACATGACTAATTTCTCACACAACCCCCCTCCCTTCTTATGCTCTATGCACCCACACACTCTAGATAAATAGATGATCTGTCCAGTTCATAGTTTTTTTCAAAGAAAAATCTTGGCTGGAAATGGTAAATTGATGTATTATTCCACACCTTTCACATAGTATGTTTTCTTGTGAGTAATCTGTTCTTGCTTTTACATTTCCAGTGATGTCAGAATCATAAAATGAGGTGAGGGAAGGCAAAATATGTCAGTAGGGTGCTGTCTGAAGTCGTGCTGTTCCCAGTTTATGAAAAACTAGTTGCTCACTCCAGCCCAAAGTGTCAGTCAGTTCTGCAGGATACATGTGTTTTAAACTGGACATGCAGAAACAGCACAGCAGTTAGACTCAGCTTCCAATGATCCACGTGAATCAGCTCCCAGCTATCCACCATCTGATTATCTGGTTTACAGATTAACTGTGCTAAGGGACCAAGGACAGACTGAGGGTTATAGGGTGTCCTAGGTTGGGCCCCACACGATCTGAAATAATTCTGTACTATTTCTTGACTACCAGCTTTGATCTAGAAAAACTGACACTGAATGGGGAGAAATAAATACCCAGACACCTTTCTCTCAAAACCACCAGGAGCTGCTCTCTGCACCATGAACCCTCACACCAATCTTACACAAAATTTTGTTTTGTTGGTGTCACAAACTACACAATGAAGAGTTTACTGTAAATCTGTTTCTTTCTTCAAAACACATGCATATGAATGTAAACTTCAAATGTTTCAAAGGTTTACTTCACCTTCCAGCTGTTAACTGTCCTGAGTACTCAACAGAAGGGAAATTTCTTTGCAGAACGTAGCAGATATTAAAAAGCTGAAGGCAGTTGGGATTTGCACAATCAAAGGAATCCAGATGACCACAAGAAGGGCGCTGTGCAATGTGAAGGGGCTCTCAGAGGCCAAAGTGGACAAGATTAAAGAAGCTGCAAACAAGCTTGTTGTAAGCCAGTCACTTTTCTGAGAGTTTGAACTTATGCTGGCCTCTCCAAAATGCTGTGCAACATTTCTCTTAGCAGATTTCCCACTGCACCATCAAAATAATTTTGAAAATTATTCTGCCTGTTACTCTAAGGCATAATATTTTATACTCCACAACAACCAGACAAATGCTGTGGTGCTTTTTATACCCAACCCATGTGAATGAGGCTAGGGGGAAAAGAAGATATTTATGTGGGATATTGCACTTTTAACTTCAGGTTAAAGCTAAAATAAACCTCTCGTGTTCTCTTTGGTCTTTCCTAGGAACCAGGCTTCCTGACCGCCTTTGAGTACAGTGAAAAACGGAAGATGGTATTTCATATTTCCACTGGCAGCCAGGAATTTGAGTAAGCTTATCTCTTATATCCTTCCTTCATCCAAATGTCCCCAATAATAATTTTCATTGTCTTTAATGAGACACAGAAATATAAGGGAATAAATACTCAGGTAGGACACATAGATCCCCTTGCATTTGGAGTTAGTGCTGGCTTAAAGAAGCCTACATCAATAAGCACCAAAACCAATGTCTTTTCTGAGGGTAAACTGGACTTCGTACAGTCACTGAAAATAAATAGTTGGCATCCAGAAATATTGAATGTATAATTTTTTCACCTATCAAAATAATCTGCAGGTTTCAGGTCAAAATTACAAGTCTTCAAGTCCTCCCTTGAGATATTTTTATGTAATGTTACCTTTTCAAATGTTATTTTCTCTCCTTTCTTTGCAGCAATAATTTCTGTAGATCTTTTTCTTGCACAGAAAAAGGGAGGTAATGACAGAGTTAATTCTTTATGAATCAATGATCATTTAGAGCCCTGCACTTAATGTATCAAGTGAGGGGTTTTAGGGCAGAAATTACTTTCCTTAAAGTAGTAAAAAGGTCTCTTTTTTACTCTCCTTGTGTGATTTTTTGGGTTTAACTACATCATAATCCTCTCCCTTTCTGCAGTAAACTTCTGGGTGGTGGGATTGAAAGCATGGCAATTACTGAGGCCTTTGGAGGTGAGAGAACCCCTTTAAATGAGTATTACTGAACAAAGAATTGCAACTTAAATTAGATTTTAATTCAACTAGGATTACTTCTATCAAATTTACCACATTGTAGTTACAAAGATGAGTACCTACATGAGTGCAAGAAGAAATAATCCATTTGTCTTAATGTTTTCACATTTTTCCTCTTCATTTGCTTGCAGACTAAGTTTGAGCTGAGTAATCATTACTGGGCATGCTGATTCAGTACAACATAGCGTTATTAAGACTATTACTAACATGCCAAAGTCCTCCCTGATGCAATGTGTTCCTTTCAAGTAACAAAATTGCCACAAAAGGTATTTTAGTTATGCACACTTAGGGTACATTGCATTTTATGGAAGATTTTGAAATGATAATTAAGATACTGTTACAGTACACCTGATTAGTTGGTGCTTGACACTTCAGCAGTAAGAGTTCATAAAACACAGTACTCTTCCCTTTAGAAAAGATAAACTGGAGACTAATGTGATTTCATAGAATCAAAAAGATTAACAAATTTGTAAGCTTCTCCTTGATCATTTCACTGGAAATGAAACTGGGCTAGGTTAATGGAATCAACCATTTCTTCCCCACCCTGCCCCCCCATTATCACTTTTCCACAGGTGCCATGTGGTTTTAACTTCTATACACAAGAGAATAAATCACTTTAGCAGTCAAGCGCGATCAAATTAAAGCATTACAGATTTTGCTTTTCATGTGACACATTTCTCCTTAACAGAATATGATTTAGAAATTGAGGTTAAATGATTTTAAAGGGTAGAGATAGAAGTGAATTTTCTAAGTAAGAGTGTTTCTAACTGCAGTAATTCCTGAATCTGTCAAACTTGGAAAAAGAAACCCTGACTCTTTTTTCTCCTTTTCTTTATTTAACAGAGTTCCGGACAGGCAAAACCCAGCTATCTCACACTCTTTGTGGTAGGTATAATACCTTAAAAGAGAGTGATGTTTCTTCACAGTGAATCCATTGTTTACAACTATATCAGAATTAAACACATAGAGACAAGTCCGAAACTTTTATTTCTACAAATATAGTGAAACAGACCTTGGCAACTCTTACCTCCATTAACTTGAGTAGAGAATGCATATAAATGGTTACTTTTTAATACTGCTCACATCCATGGAAGTTTTGCCATAAGGAGAGTGAAGCTAATAGGCTGTCTTAGATAAACCAGTGAAACACACCATCTGGAAAAGCAGAGCACAAATATGGGTCACATGTAGATGGGGGCATTGCTCAGAAAAGGGCAGAGGCAAAATTTTTTCTCAGCAACTCTTTGACTGTCCTGGTTTCAAGAGGTTTTGCTGAATATGACATTCTGAAAGGGCACTGAAAGGATGCTACCGGCTGTCAGTAACTGGATAAACAGACTTTGGCAGTCACCATATTTGGGCAGTGCCAAATATAGCAGGACTCTGATTTCCCAGAGATATGTCTCAATGTGTAAATAGTAGTAAACAATAACTTACATAACTATTAATGCTGCTGGAATTACCAGACACTGGGTAGGCAAATTCTCTTAAATGAAACCTATATTGTAAAGTGAAATATGGTATGTTCTGGAAAAATAAGGCCTCTTCTGGTTAGTACAGTGTAATGGTCACCAGAGTCATACCTTTTTGCATGAATGATTACAACTGGATTGAGTATTTTAGCTTATTCACTCCAAAGAGACTAAATCCACAATCAGCAACTATTTGCATATCAGGAAAAATTCATATCCAAAGAATTTCTGATCATATGAGTTACAGCTGGAAAAAGAGCCTACTAAGCCAATAGAATTTGGGTAGAGGATTAAGAGGATGCTTTGTGTATAAGGACTTACTAATAATATCACTAAAATATACGGATTTAGTGATGGTACTGAGTAAAACAGTTTTGACACCATTAATTAAATCTCATCTGATCTGCAATCGAGAAAAGCGGCGTTTATTCTCAAGATGGCAGTAAGACAAGATACTCCTGATTTTCACATGGATTAAAACTGACAGTTCTTTGTGATATGGATAAACATTTGTATTTTATTTAAAAAATAATAATAGATGGAGTAAGAAAATATTTTTCCTGCTGTTTCATTTTGATCTTCTCTGATTCTCTGTAGTGACAGCTCAGCTTCCAGGACCAAATGGCTACACAGGTGGAAAGATTATCTTCATTGATACCGAAAACACTTTGTATCTTTTTGACTGTTAAAAGCTACAGGTGTGATGAACTGGAAAGATAGTTTATTTTGTATAAGTAAATAGGAGGCTCCTGATAGCTTCATACATGTAATGTATGACTGGCACGGAAATCCTGGAGAGCATGGTGTGTAGTGGCCCACAGGGAAGTGAGTTTTATTCCTGTCATTTGATGTAATCCAATGTGGGAAAATTAGAGTTGGGAATTGGATTTTATTTTAACTGGGGTTTTTTTGTTTGTTTGTTTTTAGGGTTTTTGAGATCTAGTAGGCCTCCTACAGGTTATAGCAGCTTTTCTATTCAGGATAAATTTATCTAAGTACTAAACACTATTTTTAACACGTCACATTTGCAGTAGACTGTGTATAAACAGGTTTTGCTCACAGCTAAATTCCTAGAGCACAGATATCCATATGTCAACCCCCCGCCTCAAACCCTAAACACAAAACAATTATCATCATGAGCCCTAAACTATCTTTAGGGTACGTGGGACAGCCTGAAGACAAAAAGTCAGTCTTCTCTTGGATTAAAATAAATATTCTTCTTTTTTTTTCCCCCCCGTAGTCCTATTTTGGCATGGAGTTTTATTATTTTCAGAGCATGGTTTGCACAAGGAGAAATCCTTAACTCTGACTAACGCCAGCCGACCAGACCGCCTGCGTGACATTGCTGATCGCTTCAACGTTGACCACGACGCAGTACTTGACAACGTGCTGTATGCACGTGCATATACCAGTAAGACCATTATTGCAACTGGCATGATATTTAGGTTTTTTTCTCCCAGGTACCCATTTTAATAGCTCTCAGTTTATTAACACTTCTCAGTTTATTAACAGCTCCATCACACTCTGTCACAAGACACCACTTTAAAACTTCAAGAGAGTTTGAAATGGGACTTCTTTGAGAGTGAAATATAAACATTGATTAAAAGATGATATAAACAATGATTGAAACATTTTCTGTGTCATTTAATTCGACATTAAATTAAAATGTTTATATTGCTTTTCAGTTCTTAACACAACAAAAAGTTGTGCTCATGCAGAGTGAAGATTTTCACAAAAAAGTGTTGTGAGATGGGTAAGACGAAACTGGAACCTGCAAAGTAATTGTTACTGGGCACTGGATTTAAAACTGCTGGCAGTGAAAATATAACCAGTGCAGACATTTAAAGTGGAATTTTAAAGTTCAGGCTTTTGTTCCTTCACAGTTCTTTCTGGTCCTAATTTCTCTTGGCAACTCTGCTTCCCACTAGGTGAACATCAGATGGAATTGCTTGACTATGTAGCAGCCAAGTTCCATGAGGAGGCTGGTATCTTCAAGTTATTGGTACAAGACTTTTTTTTCTGTATGCTTACTGTTTTCAGAATAAGTGTTCCTATTTTCTTTCACTATGTTTACTTATCTAGCGTGATTACAATGCAGATCATTGACTCCATAATGGCACTTTTCCGTGTGGATTTCAGTGGTCGCGGAGAGTTGGCCGAACGACAACAGAAACTAGCTCAGATGTTGTCAAGGCTCCAAAAAATATCAGAAGGTAAGGGAAACATTGCAAGATTTGGGAAACATGGACTGGAGTCACTACCAGTAGCTGTTGGTAGCACAACCACCTAGTAGTCCAAGTGTATTATCAATCAGGCACTGGCCCAGGCATCTTTCCTCACTTTACACCTCTGTCAGTTACCAAAAAGATCAAACCGATAGTATATTATTTCAAGGTGACAGATTGAGAAAACTTCTGGACTTTTCAACATTTAGAGTTTTTCTAGAAATACTGTCAAGCCCTAAATGAGATATTAGGTTGTAGAACTGGACAAATATTCAGTAAGTGTAATTGTCTTCCCCAAATTTCGACAATCTAAATACAAAAGAAAGACAAAGAATAGAAAAGAGGATGAAGGCACAGAGAAATAAAAAAGCTATGCCTCTTGCCACTTTCTTAGTATTTTGCAATGCTTTGAGGGATGAAGACAGGATGAATAGAGTTCCTTCTCTTTGGAATGTCTCAGAAATGTTGATGAGGAGTGAATAAATGCTTTTTTCATGAAGTAAAAAAAAAAGGCAAACAGAGAAAGGGAAGGAGAGGGAGCTGAGGGCAGGGAGCCAACAGAGAAGATGGGAACTGAGAAAGACTTGTTCACTGGAATTCTGAAAAGTGCTCATTTTTGGCATATTACAGCTGAAGCCACACAGGAGCAAATCTAGGCTGTCTCCTGATTAACTGCAGCCATCAGTCATAAAGAATATTTTCTTCTCATTCATTTGAAATTTGAAGTGCTTCAGCAGAAGCCTTGCTTTTACCATGGATGAGAGAGTATTTTGGAATTCTAATTGGATGTAGTCTACCTTCTTTGCAATGTTTTCTCTTGCAGAATATAATGTGGCTGTGTTTGTGACCAACCAGATGACTGCTGACCCAGGAGCAACTATGACGTAAGATACCTTTTCTCTCTCTTTTAAAAAAATTTCCTGTATTTTGTATTAATTATTTAACAGAGATGAGAACTGAGATTGTATGGAGAAAGAGGCACTGAAATGAAAGCTCAGATTGGTCATTGTTCCCTGCGGTATTAGGAATCATAAGTAAATGACACCTGTAAGTTTCTCTCAGTTTTTGGAATGAGCTTTTTTACGTTTATCTGCTGCCTGGTATGGTGGTGTGATTTCACTGTGACTTAAATGAAGAGAATGAGCTATAAAAGGTATTGAAAAAGCACCACATTTTCCTTTGGAGCAGCTTATATGTGATATTTAAGGTGTGTATTTCTTGAGCCTCTTGAATTTAATGACAGGAAAATGATGCCAGCATTGACAATTTGAACATCTTATCTTGAGGCAAGGTGTGTTAAAGTTGGGTTTCTAATGAATTTCCCTATTGATTATTCATTACTGAGTTGAATAGGGCTCAGTCTGACAGTTAATCACAGTATTAAACTCTGGAATTTGCACAGTGAATCACCACAATTTTCCTGCTAATTCAGCTTTCAGGCAGACCCAAAAAAGCCCATTGGGGGCCACATCCTTGCTCATGCTTCGACTACCAGGATCAGTTTGAGGAAAGGGAGAGGGGAGCTGCGTATTGCAAAAATCTACGACAGGTAAACCACCTTTCCCTCACAGGAGGGAAGCTGTGTTACAAGCAACCCTAAGGTGACAAAGTTCAAGGTATTGAAGTTTTCTGGATGGTAGTTTGGGAGAAAATATGAAAGGACAAACTAATTAACAGATTAAACAACTAATTAAAGTTGCCTTGCATATTGCATACATTAAATTACATAATCTTTCATCATAAATCCTACTAGATCCTCAGCTCTTAATGAAGACCATCAAATACTTTGGTAGGACTGGTGGTCCCTTGGCAGGAAAATTCTGGACATGTTAAATTCCAAAGTTTTCCTGACACAATAATTTCACATTTTCTGATCCTGATGATATTGATCACGTTCTACAGTTTGCACGGAGGTATAAAGGCACTGATGTATTCCAGGTTGCTCACAGCTACAGCATTTTGGAGACTATTTCACAACTGCATTTTACATGGGGAAACCCACAGGTTTCTTGTTTCTTTTTCTCCCAGCCCTGAGATGCCTGAAAACGAAGCCACGTTTGCAATAACCACCGGAGGGATTGGGGATGCCAAAGAATAGGTAAAAAAATGATGTAAATGTACAGCTAAAAAACAGCTGGGTAGTTGGGATGAAGATTTGTGCAAGGTCAACGACTACTTGGCTGCATTTGTTGCTTTTGGGAACTATTTAAGATATTTTGGGAGAACACTGGGATGAACTTTGTACAGTTCAGTTTTCCTGAACTGGAATTTGTTTCATTTAGGACCTTCATTTTTCAATTGAACTTTTAGAACACAAACATATAAGCAATAAGATTGTGAATTGTTCTTAGAATCCTTTTCCTGTGTTTTGTGAAAATCAAACCTGTCCTTTCACATGAGAGTGAATATACTCTTTCTTAATTTATTTCAAAGAGAGTGTCTAAGTGGTAGAATTTAACAGTGTGAAATGCAACAGAATTGGAATAAACTCAGTTATAAAATTGACATATATAGATGGAAAAGGCAGTGGGAGGAACAACAGCTCAAGAACTTGGTGGGTTTTCATGTACTGTAGAGGAACAAGTAGTTTTAAAAATACATTTTTAAGCATTTTTATCTTGCCTAGATAATGTTTATGTTTTTATTTAGCATTTTGTACTTTTTGGACACAATGTTTTAAACCTGTTCTTATTAAAGTTAAAAATCAAGACTATGAGTTAGAACAGAAGTCTGACTATGTTGGGGTGCTTTGAATTAAACTCCTCTCCATAATCTCATTGATCTTTCATGAGAAAAATAACCTGGGTGCAACCCAACACCTTAAAACCTTTTGTCTAGTTCTCTAAAGAAACAAACTTGATAAAATTCACTACCAATTCTACTATAAGTAAGAATATTAAAGATTACTATTAAAAAATATTAAATATTGTTACTACTAACAAGAATAAAACAAGTCCAGTGGCTAGATAGGGGAGAGAGGCTGGCACCAGCACTTGCGCCAAGGAAAAGGCCCTGAAGATTCAGCTTGCTGAGGGAGCCAGCAGCACAGGCACAGCTCCGAACTAGCCAGAGATGTAGGTCACAGGGGGCAAAAGAAGAAGCTGGAAATAAAGAGGGAAATGAGGCATTGGGGGCCAAAATAACAATTTCATTTGCAATATCTCCAATGCTCATGGAACTGCTTGTTTTAAAATAAACTAAACAATACGCACACACACACACACACACACACATATAATGGGAAAGTCTTACTTTGTCCTCCAGTAATTACACCGAGTCTAATTTTGGTATCTGGTCAGAGAACTTGCCCTCACTGGCTGAAGAATTTTTTTGTTTAGATTAACAAATGCATGTAAGATAACATCAAGTAAAAAGGCAGAAATGACCAGAAATTCATGCAAGAGGAGCCTGACATTTTAGCCAGGCTTTTCCTTTTGACAGACCTAGAGGGCTTGCCTTCCTGAAGTGGTTTCTTAACAGATAGTTGGTATTTTTCCTGAGGTAAAGCACTATTTTTCACAGTGGAGAAAAGTCTAGAGAGTTGAAGGCTGGCTGATCTGAGAGAGTCAGGAATGGATCAACCATTGTCATTTAATGCACTGTCCAGTCCTCTGTATGTGCCAGGCTTTCCTACACTAGGCATTTATATCCAGTGGCCAAGTACCCAACATCAGTGAGAGCACGCAGTGTCACTTGACTCCCTGCCACCCACTTAAAAAGACCCAGGTTTTTTCCAGTATTTTATTTTAAGCAGTAAGATTGCTTTTTGCTTTCTCACACATGGGATACATACATACATATATATATATATATAGCATGTGAAAGTAAAATGGTAATTTGTGTGTCGTTCTAGGCTGGTATTTTTATCCAAAGGTCTGAAAGTAAAGGGGACTCACTTTCCCTTCTGCCAATATAACCAGTTTTTGATAACCTGACAGCCCAGAAAGCACTGCTGCTAGTGATAACACGGTGTGGGCCAGGGCTGGGTTTGGCTGGTGTAACGCCACCATCCATAGGACACGGCTCCTTGTGCCAGGAGACACTGACTTGGCGATTGCATACACACAGCACAAAAGGATTTATGGCCTGTGCCGCGTAATCGCCTCATGGACTAATCTGTCTTTCAGCGAGGAGTCTCTGGCTCATCTGGGGAATTCTCTCCCGGCTGCTGGCGCTCAGGCGACAGCAAACATCATGGCCACTGTCACTCTGCTCCTGCCCCAGCGCCGCGCCAAGATCCCCCTGCTAATCTGACATGGAATAACCTCGGCCCGCCGGAGCCGCCACAGAGGTCCAAGGGGCCGCTCCCGCCCTGCCGCCCAGTGTCCCGTTATTGTCCCGCCATTGTCCCATCATTGTGTCCCCAACCCCGCCGCCACCTCGGCGGAGCCCATGGGGGCGTAGGCGACGGGCCGTATTCTTCAAACGCTCTGCGCAACCAGCGTAACCCTCCGGCCCGGCCTGCACGGTCCGTGTAAGAATGTTACGCCAAGCGCACAGGGCTCTTCCCGCCCTACGCCAGCCTAAGTTACGCACCTTGCGTACGCCGTGCACTTACGTAACGTGCGCCTCGGCCCAGGTGTTCCCTATCGTGCAGAAGGGGTTACGGAGCGCGCTCCTTGCGCAACTGACTTTGGGGGATAGCGTTAATCCTCCCCTCCGCCTTCCTCACGCGGGGCCCTGGCTTTAAGTAAAGAACGTTACGCACCTTTCGTAGCCCGCCTGCTACTGCACGGGGCGGTGTTTCGCCGAGAGCGCTTAGTGCGTAGTTCGGTTCCGTGAATAGGCGTAGGTGTTTCAGAGGGCCGCACTTTGCGCAGCGCCAGGCCGCCCGTAACGTAAGCGGAGCGGGCCGGGGCGGCGGCGGCCATTTTGTGCCGGGAGCGCGGAGGAAGAAGACGCTGGTGTCTCCACACTGCCCGGGCCCTGGAGCCGACCGAGAGCCCCGCCGTTCCGGCCGCTGACGCCCAGCGGGTCTCGGACCCACTGACCACCTCTTCTCCTTTCGTGTCCCACCAAAGAGGCGAGGTGGCGCAAAGCGAGGCCTCCGAGGCGCAGCCGCCTCTGGCTGGACCCTCTCCCCGTACCCCCAGCCCCTCGCCGTCCCCACGGCCGGCGTTCCGCTGCCTCTCGCCCACCCCTCCGGGGGCGATGAGAGGCTTCGGGGACCGGGGCCGCGACCGAGACCGCGGCGGGTAAGGGGGGGG
>VWZT01000559.1:714913-778353 GCA_013397055.1 Pachycephala philippinensis
GGTAGTTGGAGACTTAACTGTCACCAAGGCCGGGTGGTGGGTTTTGAGCGTTTTGTGTTTTCAATTTTTTTTTTTTTAATTTAGCTTTTCCGCCGTTCACGTGTAACTAATTCTGAGCCTTGCTTGCGATTTTAAGGCCTGCATCCACTCTGCTCCCTTAATTATTTTCTGCCAGCCCCCTTATTTACTCCGCGACACCCGTGGCACCCTCCCCCCCCAGCAAGCCACGAAGGTCCCGGTGGCCCTGGCAGGGCTGGTTGTCCCTCTGTCTGCCCTTCTGGTTGTCATTGCTCCTTCTGGACTTACTGGAAAGATGGCAGTGGGGGGAAGATCTCTCTCAGCTGCGCTCCCAGGCTTATCGTGAGACGAAATGGGATTGGAAACGCTGCCCTGCGGGGGACTTGGGTACTCGGGAGGGTGATCTCGGTGAACACGGTGCTGGACCACACTTGCCAAGCTTACATAGCGCTACAGAAATTGTTTGTGTGGTTCTGGAAAGGCCTAGTGCTTGATACTCTTGAATCTCTTACTTAAAGGAGGTTTGGCTTGCAAAAGGCGTTTGCAGGTTTGATTTGATGTGATTCTTTTGTTTTGAGAGTAACAGCAGTAAATATAGTGGCATTATACCATATAACTAGATTGAGTCTCGAGGTTTTTAAGGGTTGAAAGTAATAAGGCGTTCGTGCCAGGCCTTTTTAAAGAGAAAGTTGGAACTGATTTCTGAGAGTGGCATTTTCACATCATGAGTAGTTTTCAAGGATTAGCAAAAAACTTATGTAGGTTCTGCTGTATGATAACTTAGATGTCAATTAATGAGTCTTCTCGCCATTTTCTTTCCTTTTTTTTCTCCCCCACTTTATTTTCCTGTTGTTTTCCCTTGCCACTGCGAGATCAAAGAATATTTTGCTCTACATGGCAATGCACTTTGACATTCAGTTCCTCGTTGTCTGTGGAGGGAGATAGTTGTATCATTGCTTTATCTTACACCCACATTTAACATTCTGAAATTATAAGATACTTTCATTTTTTTTTTTCGCAGAGAGGAGGGTTCTGGTGTTTTTTTGCTAAGAGATTTCCAGCTCAGTTTAACACAAGGACATTGGAGTAAGCGCTTTGGCAAGTCTGAGATAGATCAGACCACTACTGTTTTTGGAGTTTAGTGAGTGAGTTTGAGTATGCAGATTTATATAGAGTTATTTAAAAGAACACTGGCCAAAGCGTTGACACAACACTTGATGTGCCTTAAAAATAGTGAAATTTCATTTTTTGTGAAGTCTTTAATTATAGTGGATGCTTCTCTTTTAGATCAGGGGTTTTGCATAAGTAAAAGAAGTGCCTACGTGCTTCTTTGTGAAGTCTTTGGACATTTGCATGAAAAATCTTTTTCTGGCGTATAATCCTGGAAGCTTTAATGCATCAGGATTCAATTTGTTGTATACATCCTTTTAAGGTATGAAAATATTTGTAACCACTAACAACCATCTTACTTCATAAATAATCTGTGTAAAATGTTGGGCCACCCAGTGTGCTGGTTCAGCACCATTTGAAAGTTTATCACCACTTCTTCTGTAGGTTAATCACATACAAGCTTTCTGGTTTCCTCTTGTCAGGAATGAGCTGTAGGTGACTTCTTAGGATGGAAAATTGTTTTGTTTTGCTCTGGAATGTATCAGATTTACTCAGTTCTGTCTCAGAAATGATGGCACCAGTAATATTAGGGAGGAATGTTTTGAGCCAGCCTGAATTTGCCTTTGTAAAGAGAGCTGTTGGCAAACCAGGGAAATAATAGATTTAAATCAGCTTAATTGGAATGGGAATCTCATTTTACTTGGAGTCAGAATGTGAAGTGTCAGTTACTGCCAGTTTAGCAGAGAAACCCCCACAGAGGCAGCGTTCAGGGGCTGCTGTAGGGCTGCTTTCTTTCAGGTCAGTATCGAGGCATATTGTGTATAAGAGCAGAGAACTGAAACTACATGCCTTCTGTGTAATCATTTTTTCCCTCTGGATAGCTGTGGAGCAAGTATTCATAGTACCCAGCTGTTGCAGTGTCCAGTCTTGCAATCAGCCCTGTCATATGTTACCTTTTGTTAGGGAACTCTTCGACCCTTTGAACCTCCAGTGGACTTGAGTGAGGCTATGGGTTTTGTAGGAACTACTTGGGTACTGAAATTGTTGACATTTTGACCTCAAGTTAGCGTGATCAGTAACAAACATCATCACTTAAGGTGAATGTCCCTGTAAATGAAAGTCTGTGCCTTTCTTTTCCCTTGTCCTGAAAGGAAACATAATGCTTAAATGCATTTTTGAAGTTGTGTTTCACAGCCTTTTTCGTATGACAAAAATTGATGACTGTGCAGGCTGTCTGGGGGATCTGATAGATACACTGATGAGAAAATAAGAGGTATTTATAGGGAAGAAGCCTAAGGCACAGTTGCAACACAGCAGACATTTTAAAACTGACTTAGCAGATTTTAAGTTAAATTATATCTACCATACTTGGCTTTTCCAACAATTTAACCACTTCTTCTTGTTAAAATGTTAATTTCAGTTCTATTTCTTTGGTCTCTTAGTCACTATAATTTGTAGTTTCCATTGGGAAGTGATTTAAAGAACAAATATATTTAATGTTTGAGCAGATAGTCTTAATTCAGAAATGTTTTTCAGCTCTTGTTTATTTTTTGGTTACTCTTCTACCCCTTCCTTTGTCCACAAGTTACTCCTGTACAAAAGTTGCTTAGGATTTTTGTTGCTTTCAGTTTGTTTCGTTACCAGTTTTTATTTACTAGTGGACTACCTGGGTGAGGTGCAGACACTTTGGTTTTGCTGTCTAAAAGTTATTTCAAACGGGCATGTCTCACTAATTCATGTTTTGCAGAAAGCTGTAGCTTTAGGACAAACATGTACTTGATAGCATTTGGAAAAGTACTTTCTGCTGAGTTTGTACAATACTGATGAAAGTGCTGTAACTTTTTTTCCTTTGGTGTTATTTTAAAATATAGTTCGTGATACTTACAGTAAATAATAATTTCATGCCCACTGGGTTTTTAGTTACTCTTACAGCTTACTGCCAGAAGCTCATGTTTTGGCTATTGTTTTAACCAGTCATTGCAGTTAGTACTTAACATTTTGAAGTGTGTAAAATTAACTGGATAAAGAAAACTTACAGAGAAAGAGCAATAACTTCGGAATTATTCTGCTAGTTGGAAATTTTTTTGTGAACATTAGCTTCTTACTCTCTTCAGTCTTCATCACAGTGCACTTGAGAGCAGATACGGCTTTTCCCAGTTGTTTTTTTTTTTCCTGTTAGGCTGTGTTTTAAAAACAATTTTTTAAAAATTTTGTTGATTACAGAATTACAGATGGACTTGCAGGCTTGGCTGGACTTAATTACTTTCTGTTCTTCACTCTCTTGTTTTTCATTTGAGGAGTACTTCTTGATAAGAAAGGAGAGAAGATATAGTGGGGGCGACAGTGAAATAGCTATATCGTGTAAAACTAACCTTGAGAGAGAGAAGGAACTTACAAGGAGAGATTTTTCTCATCCCTTTTATGTAACTACTTTGTAAGTGCACTGTCAGTTTCAAGGCAAGCGCTATAGGTGGATAGCTATAGGTGTACAGACAGCCATGTCCTAGAGCCAGGAGCTTTAAATGAGTGATTTACAATAGCATGATTTTAGGTTCAGAACCAACCTAAAGCAGGTTTATGTTACTTCAAGAAGCTTTATACCATCATGGTGATTGGAGGGGGTGACTTGCTAGAACGTTGTGCTCATATGTCAGCTTGGGGAAAACACAATGGAAAATGGTTAAGAAAGTTCCAGAGTAATTTTAAAATAGTTTTTAATACTGATAGTATTTTTTAAAATAACTAACATTCACATTCACAGGTTTGGAGCCAGTCGTGGAGGTCCTCTTCCTCCAAAGAAATTTGGTAATCCAGGGGAACGTTTACGTAAGAAAAAATGGGATTTAAATGAACTGCCCAAATTTGAGAAGAATTTTTATGTGGAACATCCAGAAGTGGCCAGGCTTACTCCAGTAAGTTCCATGTTTTCTACAATAGAAAATGTCACAAGTTGAAAAACTTGTCCTAGGAAGTTTTGGAACAGCATGTAAAATAGAGCTGACTCTTCATTAAGTGTGTTTGGCATGTGTACTCTGCAGGATACTGGTTCTAATTGCCTTTCCTATTTAATATTAGCAAAGATATGCTTTTTATATGAGATATTTTGTATTTTGTCATTTGTAAGGCATCATCATCAAGCTTGTCTGGTCTAACGATTTGTCAGTGGAGATAAAACTTAGAGAGTTACAGTACTGCAGAAGCCCTGGAAAAACCTAAGTTAATGAACTAAAAGTGACAGAAATACATGAAAAACTTTTGAAAATCATATTTTGTCATAAGAGTAATTTAGGCTGAAAGAGGCCTTGGGGACATCTCTAGTCTAATCTTCTGCTCAGAGCAGTGCTAACAGTAGAACTAGAGCAGGTTGCTTAGTGCCTTGTCGTTTTGAGTTTGAATACCCTCAGGGATGGGGAGAATTTATATCCTCTCTGGGTGGCTGTCTCGGGGCTTAAATGTTTCTCATGGGATTTTGAACATCTTTCCTATAGTGACCCATCAAGTAGTTGAAAGTAGCAGTTAAAGGTCACTGTTCGCCCAGTCTTTCCCAAGCTAAACAAATCCAGCGCTCCCAGTCTGTCTTCATGTGACCTGTACTGCAGCCTCCAGCTTTCCCCCATAATTGGACATGCCGTGTTAAAAAATGTCCTTCTTACATTGGTGGCTCAAAACTGGGTGCAGTACTTTGTGTTTATTCTGTAGATACAGTAATCTTCCCTTCCTACCTAACTTGAGTCTAGTCTTCTATTTTCTCTTGCAATGTGTTTTCTATAAGTAGAAATTAAGAGATTTTGTTCTTAACATGAGGCAACAAACAAACAAAATGTCATTATCTGATTGCATAGACTTACAAATCCCTATGTCAAATATGCATATGGCATAAAGGAACGGGGTATCTACTTCTTAAAAGATACCACAACTTGAGCTACTGAACCACGGTTAGCATGAGCTGCTGTAGCTGTCTTTGAATTAGCCAAATAAAAGGATTTTCACATTTTCCCCAGAAGTCACTTGCTTATTTTTACCTTTTAATTCAAGCTCAAGAGATTTTCAGAAACAGTGAATCTTTGCTTTACATAAAGTGCATATTTGGTATTGATGTGTCTCTATTGATTTCTAATAAGCATTAGAGTAAGGTCATGAATTGTCGAAGCATGTTGCAAGGGGCAATTGGACTTGCAAGTTAATGTAGACAAAAATAAAACACTTTTTCTAATCCTGAAATTATGCTTATGTGGCTACACATTCCAGAAATATTACAAGAAGTTCCTGAAAAAAATTGTGAGGTCCTAGGGTATCATTATGATGTTGTCAGAGCTTCTTTCATTCTCTGAAACAATTCCAAGCAACATTTAAGTTGCAAGTTATCCAGCAAGAGCTGTGTATTTATCAACTTCTGGAATGTGTTAATTGAAGGAGAATGACTGCCCTGCCTTCTGTTTGTGGTATATTAGGACCTATTTAGTTTGTTTAATTCTTAGCACTGTCACATAAACCATGTTTCTTATCCTCTGTTTCTAATCACTTTTGAAGCTGTTGGTCGTTTCCGGCTTCTGGAAAAATGCCTAAAAATGTTCTGTTAACATACTTATCATTTAAAAGGGCTGGTTGTTAAGAAGAGATTGACATTAGTCCTTCTAGGCTATGTAGAGAGCTCCTACCTCTGAATATTGGAGAAGCTGTACAATAAGTCAGCCTTAAAGTAAAATCTTTAGAAAAGCACTCTTTTTACATCTCTGTTTTAATTTAGTTCTCTAACAAAGCTGTTATCTAGAGGTGAGAAGAGAGTTAGTGGTTAGAAACACACACTTTAAGTCCCTGCAGATATTTGGCATTTATTTTTTCTTTTTTTTCTTTCTTCATAAATAGTATGAAGTTGAAGAATTGCGAAGGAAGAAGGAGATAACAATTCGGGGAATGGAGGGCTGCCCCAAGCCAGTGTTTGCCTTCCACCAGTGTAGCTTTCCACGTAAGTGTTTTTGCCATTCTTTAAGATCATGAAGATTGCTCAGAAAATACCTGAACAGTTACTGGTTCTATTCTCTAAAAGGTTCTCTAAAGCCTCAGTTATCCTTTAAGAATTTATTTTTTTCTTAAATTCTGAAGAGTATGTGATGGATGCCTTGATGGACCAGAACTTCACAGAACCCACTCCGATTCAGTGCCAAGGCTTTCCACTAGCCCTCAGCGGTCGTGACATGGTGGGCATTGCACAGACCGGCTCTGGGAAGACTCTAGCAGTGCGTATTCTTTCCTTTTATTGCTCCAGCTAGCTTTCCTGGTCACCTGGCAGAAATTAACTGTGGGTTAGTTTTTGGGCTTGCCAGTACTAGCAGTGAGATGATTATGTTTTTAAAGCGTGTTGTATTGCATCATGGGGGACACTTGAGTTTCAGCTCAGCTACAAGCCTGTTGCATTCACAAGTGTGTATTTTGTGCATGTCTTCCTGTTTGGATGCTTAGTCAGTTCTCTTTGGTCTATGCTTACATTGTGGTTTAAAAAACAGGACATTCTCTTTAGCACATTCGCTTCATAAACGATGCAGGTTAAAATAAAAAAATGGTTGAGTTTCAGCATATATGTTAATTTTAACCGTAGTGTTGAAAAGGATTTTTATCCTTTATGAAAAACATTGGCTAGGACCATGATTACTCAGTTCTGCTAACTTACGCTCCAAATTTAAGTGAGCCTTGCTTTCAGAGGTGCTGAGCAGCCACATTCTGTGCTCATCCGCCAAAGCGGATACAGTTGGTCAGCAGCTCTGAAAATCTTCTGTTGTGTTGGATAAATGCAGGTTTTGCAGAATCGCAGTTGATACATATTATAGAATACTGTTTTCTTCTGTTTTAGTACTTGTTGCCTGCAATTGTTCACATCAACCACCAGCCATATTTGGAGAGAGGGGATGGCCCAATTGTAAGTGTTTGTTGATTCTCATCCTTTTTGTATGTATAGCATGACATTGTTAATGAGATGGGTGCTTTATTTAATTGATGTATCAGAATAGTAATTTTTCCTATCCTATTCCTATCAGAATAGGAATTTTTACTATCACAGTGTGAACATCCCACTCAGTTGAAATTCTGTGCAATTGCTGACGTAGTCTAAAGATATTTAAATGTTTTAGCTAATAAAGAGCAGATGGTCCAGCTTTGCTTATGGTTTTATGTTAGGGCTGTGTATGCAGCTTGACTCTTCCTGAATCATTTCCTTTTGCAGTGTCTGGTTCTGGCACCTACTAGAGAGTTGGCCCAGCAAGTGCAGCAGGTGGCTGATGATTATGGCAAATGTTCAAGACTGAAGAGTACCTGCATATATGGAGGAGCACCCAAAGGTCCCCAGATCAGAGATTTAGAAAGAGGTAATTCTAAAATGGGCGCTTGCAGTTTCTGGAGGAAGTGGTATTGTAAAACCTCTGTAAAAATAAAACTTCCCAAAACCTGTTTGGAAGGGCGTGCGAGTGGATGAGTGTCTGTCTTGTTTTCCAGTTGCAATGACAGTTCATGAGGTAGTTCTTTTTGTCGTATAGTGACTTGGATATTAGATTTTCTTTTTGATTGCTCTTTGAATTTTCCACTTGTTAAGATCATCCGGGTGTAGAAAGGGGAAAAGGAAACTTCACAGAAAGAGAACAGGTTCTTTTCAGGAAATGCAATACCAGCATGTTTGAGGAAGGATTTTTCTTAAGGCAGATTTCAAGTTTTCTGCCTATGTTTGTTCAAATAATCAAACTTTGTTTCTGAATCTATAAAAACTTCTTTGGACAGCAGGAGGGGTGTGTGGTTTTTTGTTTGGTTGCAGTTTTTTTGTAGTTTCTGTTTTGGTTTTTTTTTTAATTGTTCTTAAGCACTGAGCACTATGTACCCTGTAAGCAGCTACTGTAACACAGTAGTGCTTAAGTGACCTATAATTTCAAATGCAGGAAACTGCTGATGGCTTTCATTTTCACTAGATTAAAAAATGTAATAGAATTATGTGAAAAGATGGAAGAATTATTATCAAGGCAGATATACATACAGATCTATTCAAGAAATCGGAAAATTTTGCTTACCACTGCAGTTTGCAGAGTCCTTGTTGCAAACTGCAGTAGTGGGATAAAGGCATGCATGGTAGAAGTCTGTGGGATACCTCTGTTCAAGAAAACAGTGCATTCCAATTCAAAAATAACATCTTCAGTGGAAGAGTCCAAGGGTGAAGAGTCCTTGGGAGGATCAGCTTGCTGGCTTTTGCACACCTTTCTGGAGTGCCGTAAAATAGATATTCTGCTTAAGAAGAAAATCTTTTTCATGCCTCTTCTTCCTTAAACCTACCTTCTGGGGACATTTCAGTGACACTGAAATACTCACCTGTAAAATTTGGGAATTGGTGGAAACCAGATCCTCCTTTTAAGGAATTTGTAAATTGCCCAACCCAGTATTAGTTAGGAATATTTGAACTCTCTTTTTATCCCCACAAACGTTGGTGGGATGGTTGTCTCTCACTATTGGTGCGTAATTGCTCGGTATTCAAGCCCATGCTTTGGCTTTATATGTTAGAAAAAAGTGAAAGTAATTTGACCCATATAGAAAGAGGAGCACTTCATATTTGAATATGACACCTCTCTAGACTGCATAATTGTGGATGAAGGTGGGTCAGGCTTGACTAGAAGCTTACTTCACTTCTGATTTTTGGACAGCTCTTCACTGGTGTTTTTCTGGCAGTTTTTCTTTTAGTTTCTGTACTGCATTTATTATTCTAATGGCACTGTAACAGTAATTTCAGAATGGAAAAAATATTAAACGGAACTAGGGCTTCTACTGAAATGACTCAATCTTGGGTACGAATGAGGGTGGTGCTTTTTTTTTTAAAACAATTTTGCTCTGGAAGGTGATTCATTCTGACTAAAAATACCAGTTGACATTCAAATGAAGAGCCTTACTCTTTTCCTTATTCTGTTCTGAAGGTGTGGAGATCTGCATTGCTACACCAGGTCGCTTGATTGACTTCCTTGAGGCTGGAAAGACTAACCTTCGTCGCTGTACATACCTGGTGCTGGATGAAGCTGACAGAATGTTGGACATGGGATTTGAACCACAAATTCGTAAAATTGTTGACCAGATAAGGGTGCGTGACTCTTACAGAAAGACAGCCTCCTTTGTTTTCCTATTTGAAATCTAGTATCGTAAACAAATCTGTTTTCCCTTTTCCGTAGCCTGACCGCCAGACTCTGATGTGGAGTGCCACCTGGCCAAAAGAAGTACGCCAGCTTGCCGAGGACTTCCTGCAGGACTATGTTCAGATCAATGTGGGAAACTTGGAGCTAAGTGCCAACCACAATATCCTGCAGATAGTGGATGTATGCATGGAAAGCGAGAAAGACCATAAGTAAGCTGATGTTCCCATCATTTCACTTTCTTTGGTTGTACTTAAAAGTCTACAATGCTTTGTAAGCCTACTAGGAATTCCAAATAGTGAAGTTACTTGTAGTGCTATTTTAACATTTGAGTGGTACAAAGTAAGTCAGTCCTATAATTAACTAGTCTCTTGTGTATATTTTGACCATACGTTTGCACAACCAGCAGAAATTTGTGTGATACAGACTAACTTATATCGATGTGTGTTGTGTGTGCCCTCAATGTTTCTTGAGAGAGAGATCCTATATTCTTGTACGTGTGGCTATACATCTTGGCTCTCATGTCTATTGTAGACTGATACAACTGATGGAAGAAATCATGGCAGAGAAGGAAAACAAGACTATCATCTTTGTGGAGACAAAGAGACGATGTGATGATCTCACTCGACGGATGCGCAGAGATGGGTGATTAGCTTCTCCCCTTCCTCCACTTTTTTCTAGTGGGAAACAAAAATTGTAATCGAAAGCAGTAAGGTTTAAATGTTCGTGATGCTATTGTTGGGAACAACTTATCCATTATTTTCTTGGCTGAATTCAGTCACTGTTTCCCAAAAGATTCCACTCCATCAAAGCATTAGTGCAAGAGAGAGTGTTTGTAAGTGGTGCAGCTTTTTTAGTATATCAGAATCCTGATATGCTGACAGGGACTGTATCAATATAGCAGATGTCATTTGGCTTAAGTGGTTGTTTATGTAGGTAGAGGGTTTACAGTACACATGCTGGCTAGGTAGAGGCCAGAGAATAAAATATTTCTCAAATCTTACAGTTTTTCCCTTTTAAATGAAATGCCAATAAAGCTTCCTGTTTGCTTTAATGTATGTACTTTCTATCTATACTAATGTATATCTCTGTTTGGCAGTTGGCCAGCTATGTGTATCCATGGAGACAAGAGTCAGCCAGAAAGAGATTGGGTGCTTAATGGTGAGTCCGTCACTGACGGGAGAATGACTTGGGCTGCTGTACCTAATTTACCTAGATGTGTTTTTTACTGATCTGGTTTTGGTTTTTTTATCTCTAGACCAAATAGACACATTTAAAAGGACTCTTGCCTTTGTACTCCTAATTTTAGTACTTGTGCCTTTTTTGGGTTTGTTTTTATAAAACAAAATGGGAAAATTGCTTAACGCAGCTGGATTTTGAAAAATCGGTGAGGCATTATATCTGGACTTGTGGGGGTTTCTGGAATTGACCCACCTTATCTAGCTTCTGGAAAATGAGCATTTAGTGTAAATCAGGTTAACTTTATCTTTTTGAAAAATCTTACTTCATAGCATGCTTTGTTTTACAGAGTTTCGTTCTGGAAAGGCTCCTATCCTCATTGCTACCGACGTTGCATCTCGTGGGCTAGGTTTGTACACATAGACCACTCTTGCCTACTGCTGCATATTTTTCTTCTTTGGACTGAAAAATGTTTCTTTAAAAAAAAAAAATTCAAAGCGTGATTTTCCCCCACATGTGAAATACGTTTTTTAACATTAATCTTTTTTTTTTCTTTCATATTCAAAGTCTCTTCCTGCTCCTAATGAACAGGCTTTGGTCTGCAGCAAGGCCTAGGCATGACCAATCGATCGCCAAGAGGGAGAAGAGACGTCCAATTATGCAACCCAACCCTTCCACCACACTCACTTCTTCCCCAAATCCAGCTTTTGTTGCTGGATGGTAGGGATGGATTGCTCTCAGTTCAGAGCATGTCAGATAAAGTTCAAGTAGGAAGTTGTGGGAGAGCATTTCGACAGCAAATAGCAAATATTCTCCCTGTATGACACACCACAGATTTGAACATATCAACCCCAGTGTACACGCATGTTTACCCTGCAGATGTATTCACATCTGAGAAAGCACTGCTCCAGATCTTTGCTCTTGACATGTAACTTTCCCTCCTCTGTGTTCCTTCTAGGCAGGACCACTGAGATGATATATGGCCTTTAACATCTTGTTACCCAGATGTGTAATTGAATCAAAATCGCACAGCTCTGTTCTGGTGGTATGAAAATGATCTGTCTGGATGCAACAGTTGTGCCCCCTTTTATAATAAGCATATTTGTGTTGTGAAACACCGTGTGCTGAGCACAGTCCTTATGCATCTGCCCACCCTAGAGGAGGAGGATGGCTGCTGAAGTGCTCTGAGTTTAATAACAGACATTGAATACTCTGCCCACCCTGAGTTTGGTAGACGATAAACTACTTCAGAGTCAATGTCTCATTATAGTAAATTGTAGACAAAATTACTGCAAATCAGTTGAGATTTAACTCAGAGAATCTAGTTTGTTAAAAGCCTCAGTTACCTGAGCTCTCTTTGTATGCTGAAAGGGTGGCTGTGCTGTGCATCATATGGTCACTTTAATACAGGCAGACCATTAATAGACTTGGCAGCCTTTGTTCACACAACCTTCACCCCTCCTTCCCCTCCCCCCTCAAAAAAACGTCCAGCACTTCCTCAGGAAGTGATTATATGGACTTCAGTCTCTGCCCTCTAGGGTCATGTCTGGACCTGTGCAGTTAGAACTTGGGCCTGTTGGGAGAAGGGACTGAGGCCTGAAACCAGTTTATATGAAAGAGAGCTGCTTTCTCTAGCAGCATTTTTTAAACAGGCTTGCTATGTGCTGGTAGCTTCTTTGTGCATCTTGCCTAGACATTTAAAACAGCCTCACCCCCCTCAAAAAAACCCCAAAACCGACAAAACCAACACCCTCCCCCAAAACGACTCAATTGGATAACACTTCAGAAAACAGTCTCCCCACTTCCCATCGTCCACTTCAGCCAAGCTAAGGGGGAAAGGTATCAGAGTCTGTTTCTTGTTACTGAACAACATCTCTGCTTGTTTTGGGGCCCTGAGTTTGCTGCTTAAAATAAGTCACTTAACTGGCAAACTTCTGGACGACTTCCTCCAAGATCCTGGAAAGTGAAGGCTTCTACCTAAATAACATAAAACAGGGGCGCGCGCCTTTTGGCTGAGTCACCAGGGCTTTCCCTCTTCCTAATGGAACATTGGTTTCAAAAAAGCTTCTTTCAGGTAAGTTCTGAGTCCCATAATGACTTCTTTGTGATAATTCCCTGGAGTGAGGTCCTCTCTCTGCACTGATTTTTTTTTTTTTTTTTTTACTTTATTTTTTTTGTTCAGTCTATTAAAGTAAAAACATTGAATTTGTTTTGTTTTCTTTTCTTTAACAGAAGCTTTGGTATCACCTGCAGATCATTCTCAGTGCAGGGGTGGGGGCACATCTGCAATGATGGTCTAAACAGCTCTCTAGACTAGCATGTTTGCTAGTTTATATCTGTCCCGTTTAATAATTGGAGACTGTCTGTGCCGTATGGTGTTCTGATGGTCTTACAAAGGGAATGTTTCCCAGGTAGCTGTCAAAAATGATTTACAGTCTCAATTCTTGATCCTGCTACATTATCTTCTAAAAGTGCAGGAGGATTGCGAGTGTGCGCAAACACTTTGGAGCATGCTAGACTGGAGAAGCCAAGTATTGTACACGCTCTGGTCTTCAGCGAGCTGCGTGCTCTACCAGGACCACTTTCTAGTCTGGAAAACACCCTTTCATCTTCCTCTTCCTGCCTTCCCATTCTTTCTGCTCCTCCCCAGTCAAGTCAGTTCTGTCTGCATTGGTAGCTACAATTCCTTGTGCTTTCTGACAGGAAAGCACGTCCTTGTGCCCTCTCTGGTAATTCAAGTCACTTGCTACTGGATGTGCAAAACGGGACTGGCTGAGGACCGTGTAGCCTGGAGCTTGTCAGTCTAGCTACACCCCGGCTGTGAAGATGCAATCTGTCACACGTACTCCTCTCTATACTTCACTTTCACTTTGTAAAAAAACTGTTGCATCAAGGACCCTAGCTGGAGACTCGCGCAGCCCCCTGTGAAACCTGCCTTCTCACTCCCTTTTTTTGGTGTGATTCAGGACTTTGGAGTCAGCAAAGACTGAGGAGCCCCCCTTTGCTGTAATAAGAAACAGACATAAAGTCCCCCTCTTGTCACAACAACCCTCATGTTTTTATTTTTCCTACAACCCCTTTGAAATTGATGCAGTCTGGGCAATAGATGCAGTCTGACCCTTTGGATGTAATTTTTGTATCTTCATTTTTTTTACAATTGCCCCTAAGAGCCCCAAATAGGGGACAAAAAGCGTTGGAGGACCTGAAACTTTTACCTGAGCCCAGGTTCTCTGGCGCTTCACAACCAAATGGGGCTACAGAGAAGCGTCTAAGCCAGTTCACAGAGCGAGCGTGTGTGGGGACTTCTCGCTGCCACGGACCCTTGATGCATGCTCCCCGCGCTCCAGTGGTCCCGTGTCAGAGGGCGGAGTTTTCGAAAGGAGGCCGCCAAAAATAAAAGGCAAAGAGACGGGATCGGCTGCAGCGGTTTCCCACAGGAGGAGGGAGTGTGCATCGGTCTGGTAACAAACAGAGAATGTTTCTCTCTTTAAGACAAAAGAGGAAAGGAAATCACAAAAATCTGTGTTTTATCTTGGATATTTTCAGAATATTCTTGTTAAAATGCAGATTTTAAATTTTTTTTTTAATGAGCTGTTAGGGCACTTACTGTAGAATGGTGCATTTGAAAATACTGTATACTATAGCAAATAGGTGCTTTTGGTACTTAAGGTGCTTTCACTGAAGCATTGCACTAATATTTACTTAGGTTCTGTCCCGTAAGTTTACAAAGTCTGTCTTGTCTTAAAACATAATTCCAATTTCCTAAATTTTAAAACTATTTTGCATACAAAGCCATTTTGATAATTTTATTTCCTGCTTCCATTTGACACTGGAAGTAGGGAATTGCTTACGGAATTCAGTATTGTCCAAATTATACAGACTTGCCAGAACTGGACAGAGCAGCACAGAAATGTTAGTGCAGTGCATTCTAGTGATAACTACAAAGCTGAGTTAAGATGCTTTAGGTCTAAATAATTTTTAATGATTTGGCTAAATAAAACTAATGTATTTGAATGCCTAAAGTGTTAGGCTAGGGAAATTAGTTCACTGTATTTTATTAGTGCTGTAAAAGTAAATATTTTTAAGATTGCTTTTTATTTCACGTTACTGAGTGGAAGGTAAGTGATCTCATTACTGTTATTTTTTGTTAGACTTCTCCCAACAGAGTAAAAGCTTTACTATGGCAGTTCTGCCCTTCTTCCACCCCAGTTTGCTCTGTCTGATGGTGACATTTTCACTTTACGAATTGTGTTAAAAAAAAAAAAGTACAATATTCAATTAGCTTATTCACAAACATCGGTGTATTTGACACAGGAAGACAGAGAAATGCATTCTGGGGAGGATGACTTTGAGTGCAGGGCAAAGCTGCTTTAAAATTGCCGTTCTTTTTCAGGACACTGATCTTTGTTCCTGATGATCTTAAATTTCAGTCTTCTACTCTTTTGGGATGAGTCTGTCTTGTATTTATTCCATGCAATTACTAACTTTGTATTTTTTTTTCTTATTACTGTCACCTGCATTCGTGCTCCCCACCTTTCGTTGGCACGTCCTCTCTTCTTCTCCCCTTTCCTCAACCCCACCCCTTCACTGTGCTTCGCTCCTGGGCACTTCACAAGACGTGGAAGATGTTAAATTTGTGATAAACTACGACTATCCGAACAGCTCCGAAGATTACGTGCACCGTATTGGCCGTACTGCACGTAGTACCAACAAAGGTACTGCCTACACCTTCTTCACACCAGGAAACCTGAAACAGGCCAGGGAGCTTATCAAAGTCTTGGAAGAAGCCAATCAAGCCATCAATCCAAAGCTGATGCAGCTTGTGGACCACAGAGGAGGAGGAGGTGGTGGTGGAGGTAAAGGCACAAGGGAGAAGGGCTACAGAGGGAGTATGTTCCCCATTTTGAGGGAGGGAAGATTAAAAGAGGGTAGGGAAGTAGTAAGTACAGGTCTAAGATGACAGATTAGTAATAAAGCTGTTCTGTACTTGAGGTCCAAACACTTGATGTAGACATAGTACTTCTGTCCCAAGAGAGAGGCAGTCCCCTGTTGTACCTTAGCTGTAGAATTTTTTTCTCCTCATAAGGTCCTTGGGGAGCTGATTTTGCTTGAAGTAATTACTTCCTCATAGCTCCTGCTAAGGACAGGCAACAAGGTGCATGTGCATGCATGTGCAAAATTGAAATCAGGAACTGACACACTTCTTCCCATTCCCTGAAGGAATAAGTTTCCTTATATTTCCAAATTAGTCCTAAATTTCTTCCGTTTCTTTGTCTTCAAGCACATACATAAAGAACCCTTGTTGAACTTCATGTTTACACCTTGAACAAAATGAAGAGGCGTATGCACAGCTGTGCAGAGAAGTTTCAGTCAGTCAGAAGAAGGTGCTCCTTGGGAGCAAAATTTGGGATGTAGAAGGGGGAGAAAGGGTGGCAGAAGTGTACCAGAGATCACTGTTTAAGACTTGTTCATGGTACTAAATCTTAATGTATCCATCGCCAGGAGGTCGTTCTCGTTACCGAACGAGCAGTTCAGTAAACAACCCTAACCTGATGTACCAGGAAGAGTGTGACAGGAGGCTCCGGGGAGTGAAAGAGGGCCGGAGAGACTCAGGTGGCTTCAGAGACCGTGAGCGTGGTGAAAGTTATGCCAACGGAGCCAACAAGACCTATGGCAGTGCCTACGGGAGCCCAAATTCTGCTTTTGGGGCAGCACAGAGCCAGTATGGTTACACTCAAGGGAGCTATGGAGCAGCTGCCTATGGCACGAGTGGCTATGGCACTGCAGAGTACAGTGCTAGTGGCTATGGTGCCAGCACCACAGCTGCCACGGCTGGGAGAACCTCACAGAGCACTACCCAACAGCAGTATGCAGGGATGGTGGGGCGCTCGGGCCAGCAGCCACAGCCGCTCATGTCACAACAGTTTCCACAGCCNCCACTTGCTGGTGACCAGTGTAGACCTCTTGCATTTAAAGGAACCTTTTCTTTCTCTTCTTTCCCATTGTGATGTCTGTCATGCAGGTTAGACTTAGAATTCACTGTCCAAATCCCTCGAGCCCATCAAAAATGGCCCCCAGTCCACATTAATGACCCTGTCCTCTTTCCTCTTTTTTTTCTTTTTTTTTTTTTAGTGATATATATAGTTGACTGGAAAATTTATTATTTTTGTCTTGCATGTTGAGGAATTTGGGAATTTTATTTTCTCTAAAAGAAAAGGGTATAAGGCAGATAGGTCCCAGCTAGATCATCTTGGTTTCTAAGGTTTGTGTGAAAACTTGCTTTTGAGGGAAAGAGGTTTCTATTCTGTAACACGTTAACTTAATTTCAGGAAGTATAAAGAGAGATGGGAAACACTGGGGGAGCCAAAAAGCACTTCATTTAAAATATAAATGCAAGGGAGCAATGCTCACTTCTCCTAATCTTAACTTTTTGTTTTAAATAGCTCACTATTCTTGCTTGTAATCTTACTGTAGGTGACTTTCCATAGGAAAACTCTGTTCATTTGTCTGAGCTGGGTGGTGTTCAGAGTAAAGCCTTGGGTATGTTGTTGGTGATTTCTGTAGGTCTGGAAGCCCCATTTTCTGCTACCTGTATCAGCCTGCGGGAGGGAGCTTGGGATTAAAAACCCTGTGTCAGAGACCAAACCTGTCTTGAATTCAATACCTGAAAACCAGATAGTTGCTGTGGGTACCACTGCTGAAATGTTCAGCTAAGTAAATTCTTTCCCTACGATTGTTAAATTGCAGCATCTCAAATGTGTGGAGCCTGATTACTGTTAAATTAGTTACTGCTCTCAAATTTCTGTTGTTGTGTTTATTGAAAGAAGTCTTCTTTGAGAGCCTAGAAATTATGCAGAACTGAAATGATGAACAGCATTATCTTGTTTGTCTGTCCTTCACAAACAAACTCCCTTTTGCCATGGGGAATGTTCTAAATGCCGCTACGCTCGATAAAATGTGACAGAGTTTTCCACGCTTAAATTTAAGAGGTTTGAGTAGGGTGGGCTGGGNAAGGAAGGAGGAGATTGCCTGGGGTCTCCTTTTCATGAGGTAAGCGGTGAGCTGGTTAGTGCATCTTGATTCTGAAGCTTTATTTCTTTTGTACCTTGCTCTGACTATTACTTTCTCTGGCTTTTGAGTGCATTTCCCTGCTCCATTGGTCCCTTTGAGCTGAGCTCTTGCAGGTAGGTAGTATTTTAGAAAATGTTAGAGAAGAGTGAAATTTTAGTAAATACGTAAATAAAACTCGTTTATTTTACAGGCTAAGGTGGGTGTGAGGGGGTTTCCCCCCTTTAGTAAAGCATGTTGTTGACTTGTTATTTCTAATACCAGACGGTTCAGAGACAGTATATGATAACAGGAGTTGGCTGCTCTTGATCGGATAAGATGACAAAAGGATGGATACATCTCCTGGTTTGAGGCACGCTCTTTGCATGAGGAGAGTGCAGGGGGGTTGTGGGTTTTTTCTGTTGGCGTTGTTGCATATGGATGAACAAGGCAGCCCACTCCTTCTGTAGCAGAGTGGAACTTCTTATAGCCCTGGAAAAGAGCTTGCTTATACAGAAATGATTTCTTTTAAAATTTAATTTCTTCCCAGAGTAAAATTTTGGGGGATGGATGCGCTTTTTTCTCTTTTTTTGTGCAGTACACAGGTAGGTTGCTGACAGGGAGAAGGGAGATTCCTTCCAGAACCTCAGTTCCCTGGTTCCATTTTATAATTCCAGTGCATGGGCAGGAAGTTCCTTTGCTTGTGTTTAGTGAAAGCAAGAAACATTTTGTTTATCCAGGCACTGACTGATATGTCTTTGGCCTCCCTCGCAAGCAAATTTAGAGCTTTTTTTTGTTTGTTTTAAATTTGAGAGTAGAATTCAGAAATGTGTTTGAGGGGTGTAGGAGTAGGACATCTCACTGACTGGCTTTAAAAAGGGTCTCTGGACCACCAAAGCTGCCTTACAGTCTGTTATAGCTTTCACGTTTGGGGGTGACTTGCACGTGTTTAAACATCGATGCCAAGTCTTGCAGTGCTTTATTGCCATTGAGGTCAGCTGAAGTCCAGGGTCTCAGTTCAGTTCAGAGTGTCACCCAGGCCGCTGAATGCACCGTGGCATGTGCTGCCCCTGTCCTACCTGGTGCTCTCTGCTCTGCTCCATGTACCAGCTGGAGGGCCCTTGTTGATAAAGCATTAGCCTCTAGTGTTGTTTGCATTGTTTTCAATCTGTAAAAAGTTTGTGGGAGTGTCAGCTATCTGAGCTGGGTGTCTCCTCCCCTCCCACTTCCTGAAGCAATTTACTGTTTGGACTTCTCTAGACAACGGAAGGGTTACTAGCTTTGTGTGGGATCAGCATCTTGTTTCACACACCTGCTGGTCTCTGAACACATTCCTGTTGTATTAACGAAGACTTGAATTGAGAGATTCATAGATCTGTGGTGTTCAGGCACAGGATACTAAGAGCTATGTTACTATTCTTAGTTTGTAAATTGTCCTTTTGATACCATCTTGTTTTCTTTTGTAGGTATAAATAAAAACACTGTTGTCAATAAATTGTGAACTTTGTCTTTATTTTTTGAATGTAAAGCTGTCTTTGCTCCTGTTCTTCCCAGTTCTTAAAAGTCAGATTCAAGGAGATGGAAACACTTCTTGGCAGCCCACTGAATTTTCATTGAAATTGTCCCTGTCTGTAGAATACAAGGAAACTGAAAATAAGTGAGCGGGGAGGATGTTTGAATACTTGCAGAATTAGAAGATTCGTGTAATTCAAAGGAAAGGTGTTCAATGTTACAGGGCCTAAATAGAGAGAGGGTCAGGCAGAACTAATTTTCAAGAGGGTGTTAGTTCATACAGAGTTAAAGTGACAGTTTGTAGCATCTGCTGTGTCAGACATGGCCACCTGTGAAATGGGTCAGTTGTCTTATGGTAACAAACTTTATTAGTACATGTTCCCTTTACCATGGGCACTTGCTGAAGGACTAAAGGCAGTGACATTTTCCCTTGTGCTGCCTCAGGATCGAGGTGGAGGTGTGTTTTGGACGTAGATGCTGGGAAGAGCTGGGAGAGAAGAAATTGCACTACTTCAGTATTGGCCAGCACTAGCACCAAATTCAAGTGAGAAGAAATAAAAAAATGGAGGGAAAGAGTCTGATGGATGAAAAGCATTTCAGTTTTCCAAGCCTTGTCTTCCTGGCACTGGGTTGAAACTCAGCTGAGCCATCCGTTAGTCAAAAAGGGCCAGGGAAGGAAAGCTGTGATCTTAAACAGCTTCGTCTTTGGAATTTCTTGCGCTGTCTCTGGGATGTCTTCAAACAGGCATGGGAAGACTTAGCTTCTTTCCTTTTAGGACTGCAAAGAGAAAGAGAAGGTAATTAATAAATGTAGTGGAATTCAACTGTTTTATTGTCCCAATTTTTGTTTTCTAACTTACAATTTAGAGCGCCAGATAGTGAGGTGCCAGGTTTGCAAACTGCGAGTGGGAGACAACCACTATGAATGCTGCTAAGAGGGGAAACCACAACCTATTTATCCTCTTTATGCTAAAGGAAAAGGTTCTTGTTTGTCTGCCATGGTTACTTGTTCTCATGGGTGGACCATATTAATGTTTTTTCTTGATGGTGTGCTATCCCCAGTGCTTTCCCCTCCTTTTGATACAGAGCATGGCCTGAATAAATGTCTGTGGCCAGGCCCCTGCTGAGCTCATCCCAGCCCATCTGAGCTGAATGTTGAGATGGCAGGGATGCCTCTGGGAAATGCCAGAGGCCCATAGGCTTAGATGGGGTGGCCGGAGCAGGGACTGACCTGGATGCGCAGTGGTCAGTGGCGCAGATTGGCTGTGCCTGGGATGGGGTGGTACCGGGGTGGGCGCTGGGGCTTGTCTCTGTTGGGTGCCGGAGGGACGGGCTCTGATGTGCTGAGGATGCACCATGCAGGAGGGCCTGATGGACTGGGCAAGGCTGGAGGGACTGTGCCAGGCTGAAGAAGTGGGCTAGGGAGGCCTTGGGAAGGTCAGCAAAGCCAAATGCACATCGTGCTCCTGGGGTGGAACAGCCGCAGGCAGCAGCATGTGCTGGGGGCTGCCCAGCTGGGAAACGGCAGAAAAGGCCTTGGGTGTGCTGGTGGACACCAAGCTGAACACAAGCCAGCAGTGTGTGTGCCCTTGCGACGAAGCAAACAGCCTCTGGAGCTGCATTGCCAGCAGGGTGAGCAGGGAGTCCTTCCTCTCCACTCAGCCTTGGGAGGGCACAGCTGGAGTGGTGGGCTCAGCTCTGGGCTCCCAGAACAAGAGATGGGGACATGGGGTGAGTCGAGAAGGACCACAAGAGCATCTTGATGTAGGAGCACAGGCTGCGAGCTGAGACTGTTCAGCCTTGAGTACAAGTGCTGGATGGGAGGGATAAAGCGGACAAACCCAGACTCTGCTGAGTGGTGCCCAGTGACAGGGCAAGGGGTAATGGGAAATTCCACTTAAACACCTGAAAATAATAATTTGTAGTGAGGGTGGTCAGACACTGGCACAGATTGCCCAGAAAGGCTTCATCCTGGAGATGGGCAAAACCTTACTGGACAGGACCTTGCAAAATGTGAGCAGGGGCATGGATTAGATGATTTTCCCCCCACCCCCAACTGCCCACACCCCATGCCATTCTGAAATAGAAGCTTTGGGGAGCTGAAAGCTTCCTCAGGCTATCTTTCGTGTCCTTGTGTTAAACAGAAGGGAGCTCATCTAGTTTTGAAAACAAGATAAAAAGAAATAGCATTCTATAAAAATCCCTTTGCAGTGCTTTGGTACAGGCTCAGAAGTCTTATTAAATACATTTCTTTATATAACACATTTTTGCTTTCTTTTTTCAGCATCACTGCCCTTTTTTCTGAGCTCTTCAGTGTTAGAAATGTTTTGAAAAGTTGGGTTTTTTGAAAGAATGTAAGAGATGCAACCTGCTATAATATTGCTGGCTCTCATAAATGACTGCAAAGTATTTGCATGTCTTCAGACACCATTTATCTCCCATGATCCAGAACATTTGTGTAAAAGAAAAGAGAAAAAAAAGCAATTCTCTTCCTGCTGTGATGTTCCATCTACAAATGTTTTTTCTTCTGCCTCCTGTATCATCTAAATTTTGCAGCTCTGTCACTAGCAGTGTGAGATTGGAAGCCAGCAGTTGTGTTTTTTCCCCCTTTTGTTCCACCATCACAACTACAAAGGGTATGGATTTGTCACAAAATACAGAAGGACACAGGACACATGAATTGAGTGGAACTAAAATGGGAATTAGTTTAGAAAAGAAAAAATGAATTGACGTGGAGCACCTTGATGGCGGTTTTAGAAAGTATTTTTCTGGCTACAAAAATATTTAATGACAGAAGGAAGTCTTAATCTGCCAAGGCCAGCCACCTGCTCAGTGCCCCTGTCACCTCTCTATCAGCAGGTGTATTGCATGAAGCTACCAAAAATCCATCCCTTGAAACATCAAACGTGGGCCATCGTTACTGCTTTTTGCAGACTGGATGGGAAAAGTGAAGAAGGAGGAAAATAGTTGTCCACTTGGCTAATGTCATCTAATTCCATCCTCTTCAACAGAAAGGTGTTTTAAAGTGTACTTCAGCCTCGACAAACCACAGCATGTTCTGTAGGATTTATGCCCTTGGTGCACTTCTAAGCTCTGGTCTGTAGCCATTTACCAAAGCATGGCACTGAAATAGAACGGTCATCTGGTTTTGGAAAACAGGGGTGTCTTGCCTGTGCAGATGCCCATCTTCCTACAGAAACAGTTCTTGATAATCAAGAACCTGATCTTCTCTATCAAAGAAAGAGTAGGTTTAATAATATCTCGATATGTCTGCAGTTGCTTTCTCAGGTACATTGTCTGCCTGCAGCTATTTTTTCCCCCTCAAAGTGTTTTGTTTTTTGGTTTTTTTTTGGTGTGATTCATAATCTTTCAGAATGTATGTAGAATTGAATGTACCTCAGTTGTTAACTTCCCAAGGTGGGGTTAAACCAGGCTGAACTCTGGTTTAATTTTTGCTGTGTTTCACATGCATGTCTAGAGCCTTGCAAGCAGTGATGCCCACTTCCAGTCCCTAGATACGTTTTTTTATACTGGACACAAATACAGCAAAAAATAAAGTCGTGTAAGGATTAACACATGGCAAGCTGCAGCTCCACCCTATACTGCAAGAGCGTTAAATGAACATTTCAGTATTATAGCAACCTGTTTACCCACCTTTGGTGACGTAGAGATAGAAGAAGTCACAGTAGAAGATGGTTTGTACCACCCCAGAAACGACGGCAATCTGGTCATAGAAGTTCTCCGTGTGGTAGCGCCAGACCCAGTTGGCAATGTAGAGAGCACGGTAGAGGCCCAGGAAGAAAAGGTAGTGTGTCGTGATGGTCTCCGCTTCCCCCGTCTTGCTGATCATGAAGAGCTGAGGAAGGATAGCCACGGACTCCAGGTAGATGGAGAAGGTCCAGAGTATCTGTGAGGTGCAAAATGAAGGCAGCTGGGGGGTCAGCGCCGGTCAGTATGTGTTAAGACCCAAAGCTTTTCGTTTGACAAACCACTGATGTGTGAGGGGGATGAGCAATGCTGCTGAAGTTGGGGGAAATGAGCTCGCTGTGCTGGGAGTGAGAGGAGAGAGCGCTGAGCTGCTCTGTAGATGGTACTGTCTTCAAGGCCTGCCAACTTTGCCTTTCCTGCCTGCTTTTGCTGTTAAAAATCTCAGCTATTCAACATGCTGCTCACTCTGCTGCCTGGTGTCAGGCTGCTGCTGCTTCCCTTCCCTTTTCCTGCCTCAGCTTTTCCTTACCTCCAAGGGGGTGAAGCTGTGGTTCTCCAGGAATGACAGGCCTGTGACAGGGACCAGCAGGAACTCAAGGCGAAAGGAGTCGTTCTCGCTGTCAAACGTTTTACGGAATTTCACGTAGATCATATACACAGTGACGTAGGCACAAATCAAAAAAATGACCTGTGGGACAGAATGGAAATGGCAAGACCTCACCTGCAATTGCACTTTCCGTGCTTAAAGAGAGGCTGGCTTTGCCAAAAGTCAAGATAGTGGTGAATGCTTTGCCTGTTTTAGCTTAAGGATTGACTTCTGGTGGAGAAAATCCAGTGGTCAGGTAAAGCTTGCCCCACCATGAGAATCACACATGTTTGAGTCCCTCCGGGGTGCTCTGTGAAGGGGTTGGCTTGGTGGCAGCCTTATGTTAATGCTTCTGCTGTACAAGGACACCTAGGCTTGGTACATGGCGTCTTGTTCTGGTTTTAGGGTGCTAAATATGGCTCAGCTTGCTTACTGACTATGGCAAGGGGGTTTTTGGTCAATGGAGGGACAGTGGCACCAAAGAAAGCATCTTTATCCACCCTTCCTGGCTGAAAAACTCAGTGACTGTGTACCCTCACCTCCCCGAGAAACCACAGTGAGCTGAGGGGAACCTCTCCTGCTGCACGGCCCTCTCCTTACCTTCATCACAGTGTTATAGACAGAGATGAAATTCGTGAACAGGTCCAGGTAGCGGGTTGTGAATACGAGGGCAAAAAGTATCTGACTCTTCCCAGAGATTCCTGCATGGCAGGGAGATGAAAGGAAAGTAAAGCAGATGAAGGGAAGGACCCGTGGGATGGTGGTTTCCCCTTACGCCTCCTTTGGAAGCATTTGTATGTAAGTGTGTTGTTTTGTGAGCCAGGGCTGGTGTGTGGGTGCTGAGGTAGCTCTACCCCAGGAGTGGCCAGGGTCTCCCAAGTAACAGGGCAGGCTCCTGCTGGTGCCCCTGAGTGCTGCCTGTAGGAACTGGTGCTCAGTGGGCATGTTCACCACTTTGGCCAGTTCAGTCCTTGCTGAAGTCAAAAGGTCTTTCTCTTCCCTCCCTTCCCCCTTTGCCTGCCCACCTCACCGGGGATTGTGTGATGTGACATCTCCCACAGGAGGGAAGAGCTGCAGGACCAGTCCCGGGATGCTGATGGAACTTGGCCACTGCTGGCAGAGAGATGCAGTCAGCCCCACCCACTTCTGTACCTGTGATAATGGCCACAGCCCCAGCAGCCCAGCCCCAAAATCTCTTGAGGAGGGAACTATGAGCAAAATCCTCCTGCAGGAAGCTGCTGTCCTGATTTCCTTGCCCTGGGATGCGGCAGCCTCTGGCACCTGTCCACCACTGGCAGAACGTCCAACCCAAAGCACCTTCCTCTCCAGGTTGTTGGTGTTGGTGCTGCCACAACCTCCTGCTCTCATTTTCCACCTCCCTCCAGCCTTGCCGCCCTCTCCTTCACCTCACCACCCTGAGACCAACACCTGCCTGAGGCCGTGCGCCTTGCCACATCACATCCTTCCAACACAGCCCTCTCCTGCCAGGGAGACCCCGCAGAGGAAGAGGATGACTTCCCTCGAAGAGCCAAGGGGGAGGGCTGCCCGTTTGTATGGGCTATCACTGGCCTTTCCAGCACCCATTTTGTAGTATCCTTCAGGGAGCTGCCCTCCGAGAAGGGCCACCCTCCTTCCCTGGGGCATGGGAGCACTCACCAGCACAGGACTTGGACTTCACGATCTTCAGCAGGAGAATAATGATGGCCAGCAAGTGGGAGACATCCCCCAGGATGCGGAAGATGTTCATGGTGCCGGGAGGACTCCTCTGGGGTGACGGGAGTGGGGATCTTTCTGCAGGCAGGGAGGGCGAGGGCAGGAAGTTTTTCTCCCCCGAGCCTCGACTGAATGAACGGTCTCCTTCGGCTCAACTTTCCTTTTTCCCTGAGCACGGAGCCCTCCCTTCTTGTAGCGCAAAGTTCAGTCTCCCCTCTCCCGTGGCTGCAGATGCCTTTCCCCTGCCAGGCTGAATGTCTCCCTTGTTTACTTTTCCACCGAGGTGGATTTTCCCTCTCCCGGCCTAGGGCCTTCCTGTCTCTGCCTTGGGCTGAAAGTTGGAGTTTGTGTCCCGGAGAGCTCCGGGCTGAGCAGCCCCGAAGCCAGCGCTGGGTGACGGTGACGTGGCTCCTGGCTGGCCGGGGAGGAGAGAGAGGAGGAGGCGGAGGCGGGAATAACCGCGCTATTTTTCCCTTTTTCTTTTTTTCCCTTCCTCTTTTTTCTTCCCCTGCTTGTCTCAAGTTACAGACGGAAGTGTGGTTAAAGGGGAAAAGGCAGAGGGAGCAGGATTCCCATCCTCTGGCCTTGAGGACACACCCTCCGGCGAGGGCCAGGCTTCCCAGGAACATTCACCATGGGTTCAGTAACCTCTGTCCTGCTTCCAGTCAGCAGCCTTCTGCTCTCTGCCCTTCCCGGCCCCATCTCATCTCCGGCACCTTCTCACCGGTGCTCCACCTCGTCTCCTGGAGCCAAAGAAGAAGTGGGGAGATATTTCCACAGCTGTTCATGCATAGCCATTCCCTGGTGTCTGCCCCACCAGGCACCCCTGCCTTCAGGTATCCTATCTGGAGCAGTGTGGATCCCAGAGCACAGCCCCGGAGAAAACGAAAGATCCTCCCAAGGGCTGGTTTGAAGCAAACTTCACTGGAAATACTAATCCTGGTTTCCTGCAAGAGGGTTACAAACAATGTAGGGAATGTGCTGAGCAAAAGAAGCACATGGCTGCTGCTGGTTTTATAGATTTCACAGAAAGGAGCTCAGTAGCGATTGTTAGAAAGTTTTAATATATTTGTAAACAGCTCTGAGTGACCAGCTTGGTTTGGGTGAACTTTGTCCTTAGAGCCAGAGTTACACAGGGAGATCTCTCCTGGCAGCAGTGTCTGCATCAAGACCCAGCAATTAGATATTCAATATCTTATCACTAATATAAAGTTGCTTTAGTACAACCAAATGGAAGTTTTAATTTGTCTCCTTGTCCCTGACCAAATCACACCTGGCTGTGGGTCTAATCTAATGGGTTACTCTTGGATTGTGTGATCCTGCCTGCTCTTGTCCCAGAGCTGGCTCTGGCTCCTGCCCTCCCTGTCCCCAGCCATGACCTGTGGCCATCCCCTACACATCTCTCTCTGTCCTTATGGGCTTGCTTGGAGTAAAATCCTTAACGACTAAAGTGTAAAAATATTATTCCTGGTGCTTTCTGAGAGGATTAACAAGCCTATTAGCATCACCGGATCCCTTTCTGAATATATTTGCATACATTTCCTCCCTGCCCATTAGGTTGGCGGTTGTGTTTTCCCTCTCTGACGCTCCAGCACCTGCATCATAGGGCTTTTCCAGATGGATTCACAGGCCGGGTTGGAAAACACCTGCTCGGCCCCACGAAACTGGAGACCTCCCTGCCTGCCCCCAGCCAGGGCACCGACGCAGGGGTTGGGGCAGCGGGAGAAGGGTGGGTTAGAGTGAAGGAGGGGATTGGCAAAGGGTGGGGACTGGCTGAATTGCGTTTCCAGACGCCAGAGTGGAGCTGCCTGGGGTTTCAGCAGGGCTTTGCAAGGCCACGTGGGTGCTGGTGAAAGCCAAGCCCCAGCCCTGGTGGCCCTGCTGGTCCCTGGTATCCCAGGTCCTTTTGCAAGTGGGCAAAGTGTTTTGACCCATGGAGCAGGGATGTAAAGTTGGAGGGAAGGAACAGATTTGGGGTCCTCTCTTCCAAGAGATCCCCTTCCAATCCCCTGGTGTGCCATGTCTGAGAGCCCTTGTCTTTCTCTTGTCCCTGCACTCCTCTTTGCAGCTTCTTGTCCCACCCAGGGAAAGAAGGACCCTGCAGAGGGGGAAAACTGTTGTGGGTGGCAAAGGTTTATTCTCTTCATCTTGCACAAGAAGAACTGGTGGTCTCCAAGTCCCAGCACTATCTCCTGCTGTGGCACCAGGAACCACCGGCTGAGGTGACCACAGAGGAACTTCATAGGAGCAGCCCAATCAAGCTCACCCAGCTGGAACAGGGTGGTAGGGCTGGGGTGTCCCCATGGGACATCCCTGTGTGCCACATGAAGGCCACAGAAAAGCTGCAGCAGGGCAAGGCACACTCAGGCTCTTGGAGAAGAAAAAATTGGCACATGGAGTGGGCCCAAGTAAAAATAAACCTTCCCTCCTCCCGCCCTGCCACAATGCAAAGCGCCTTGCGCCGGGTGTCTCCCTGCCTCCCAAAATAATGCCGGGTGCTGCCACCACCCCGCACGGTGATGCTCTCTCCATGCCTCCCGTTTCCATGGTGACCACAAGGAATGTCGCCAGGGTGACAAGGAGGCAAGTGAGCTGGGATTTGATATTAAAAATGAGATTTTGGGGTTGTTGGGTTTATTTTTCTCCCCCACCCCCCCTCCTTTAGTTCTATTTTTGGGGTTTCCCTCTCTGCTGGTCTGGAAGGCTCCTCCTGCAGAGCCCCTGGGCCAGGCAGCAGCAGCTTCATCCAGGGCCCTGCTCCACCTCTGCCTGTCCTGTGAGGCGATGGCTATAGGATGAGAAGAGGGACAAAAGGGGGTTTCCTTACCACTAAAACATTTGTTTCCTTCTATCGGGAAGGGTTCTGTGCTTTTGCCCCAGGTGGTGCTCCAGGTGTCCCCCTCGATTTCTGCAGCAGGATGTAGCTCAGGCTACATCCAGACCTCCTGGGAGTGTGGGGAGCCTCAGGGATTCATCCAAGAGACGAAAATGATTCTGCATTCCCAGAGAGGCTGGGGAACATGGTGGGGTTGAGTACCACAGGCCACCTCTGTGTCTCACCATCTCTGCCCCCATGACCAGGTCAGTTTGGCTGGGCAGTTCTGGAACACTGGGGAGAGAGATGGGATGGTTGGAGGAGGATGGCAGAGGGAGCCTGGCAGGTGCTAAGGAGTCCAAAACTTTGTTCTCTGGTTTAAACACTCAAAGTCAGACCTGCTCAGGGCAGACAGGGCTTGGGGGTTTGTGCTGGCTTAGCTGGTGTCACAGAAATGCAGGACCACGGGTGTCCAAGCGGGGCTGCTGGCATAGAGGTAGCACTTCTCTTCATGCCCAGGCAGGAGAAGGGGCAGGCAGCATTTTCCCACCTTCCGAGGAGCTCTTGCTTTCCGCTGCACCCATCTCTCCATCCATCTCCAGCCATCCCTCTCTCCCTCCATCCATTCCTCCCTCCATCTTTTCCACCACCCCCCTCCTCTCTCCATTCACCTCTCCATTCATCCCTCCAAAGATTCCTGTCCGCCTCTCTGTCTCTCTTTCTCTCCTTTCATCCATCCCTTTATCCATTCCTCCCTCCATCCTTCCATCCCTCCATCCCTCTATCCCTCTGCCTCCCTCAATCCCCACAGCAGCACTGGGAAAGGTTGGCGGAGTGGGGCTATTTTTGGGAGCGTCTCCCTGGCAACGGCTGCCACCACCGTCTGTGGTGGCTTTTCCATAGGTGCTAAAATATTCCACACTTCTTATTAAAGACGGTGCTGGTGGAGACGGGCGGGGGCGGCGAGTGTGAGCCACCCCGCTGCTGGGGCCGGCGGCCATGGGGCGGTCAGGGCGTGGCACTTGGGGGGCACAAGGACAGCGAGGGGCCAGTGGCATCTTCAATGCCACGTCCCCATGTCCCTCTCACTGGCTCTGGAAGTGCCAGCTGCCTCTTGGCAGTGCTGGGCTGCCACACTGTGCACAAGGTGCAGCTATCCATCCTCCTGCTGCAAAGGCAGAGGGAAACGTGGTGAGGTCTCGAGGGCAGACGCGATGAGCAAAAGGCAGAGAGGGGGAAACCTGACCTGAAGCTGAGGCGGCCGCAGGGTTGCACTTGGTGGCTCTGCCTGCTCTGGGAAGGAGCAAGATGTCTCAGCCCCATCTTCATCCCTTCACCGCGTGACAAGGAAAGGCCTCTCATGGTGCCAGAGGGATGGTATGCTTTGCCAAAGGGCAGCTGTGCAAATCCTGGTCGGTAGCTCTCGGGAAGCAGCCCCACAGGCCCTAGGGACAGAGTTTTTTGGAAAGTAAGTACCCCTCTGAATCTGAACGAGGTCCTCATAGGGATGGCTGCAGAGGGGATGGACAGGCTGTCCCTGCTCCATCCCGGTGCAGCAGCTCCCCAGGAGCAGCAGGGAGCAGCCATGGGTGCACTGGGGTGAACTGACCCATTGGGGTGAACTGACCCATTCAGGAGGCTGATACACTCCTGGTTTGCAGCTGCTCATCTGCATGGAGTTACTAAACCCACCCTCTGCTTCCCTGGCAGTGGCTTTGCCAGGCAGGAGCGGGCTGTGCTTGCCGTGGCGGTGTTCACTGGTGCTGGCAGGGGACAGCGGGCTCCACAGTGTGTTGTGCAGGGGTCATCCCCAGTGCCACATCTGGGGATGATTTTGGGAGGGAGGGTCATGGTCATTGCAGGATTAGGGCCCAGAGGAGACTCAAAAAGTGGTTTTTTGATCTTTTTTGACTTTTCAGCACAGGCCTTAACACTGGGGACAGCAGATGAGACAGCAAGACAGAAACCATGCCCTCAAACAACGCCATCCTGGAGCAGGGCTGTCCCCAGGACCCTGTGCCTACAGCCACTGACCTCTGTGTGGCCAGGGGTCTCTTCAGCCTCTGGCTTTGCTGCAGCAAAGCCCCCCACCTTCTCTCCTTGTCACCAAGAAGTGACCTTTTTCAAGCCTCTGAGATGCTGCTGGCCATGGAGACCCAGAAGAGGTTTCCTGGACAGGTTTCCTGCAGGGTGGCTGTGCACTATCCCCCTCCGTGTCCACGCTCCTGTCCCAGCATTACTCATCCCGGCAGGAAATCACCAGCTCTGCAGAGTGGGGAGACAATGCCCCACAGCAAACACCCTGCATCAGCTGGGAGAGCCTGGTCCTTCCTCAGGGCGAGGTGTCAGCCCAGCACCCCAAATCCAGGAGGGAAAAAACCCTCTGACAGTAGTTATTTCGTTTCTGTGCAGCAGCCCAGGAGGAGGGTTCACCTCCCTGGGGTCACCTGGCGGCCCCACCATCCCTTTCCCGCTGCCGATGGCTGCTCTCGTCTCCCCCATGGCGGCTCCGCAGCTCTGAGCTCACATGCGAGGATGGGCTAAAGTAGCGGAAAGCTGTTGGATCCTACCACAGAGTTACTGACTTCTCAGCTACAGACTGCATAGCAATCAGCGAGGGGGAGAGGCAGCCAGGGAAAGGGAGCGGAGCGCAAAGGGAGGAAGAGTGTCAGGGAGAGGGGGGATCTGGGGACTAGAGCAGGGGGGCAGCAAGGGGCGCGGGCAAATAATGCCAGAGAAGGAGGGAGCCAGGCAGGAGGGGGAGACCTGAACCCGTCGCTGAGCCACGAAGGCACATCAGCACTCCGTGGGATGGACGCTCCTGGGAGCAAAAAATTCTGAGAGGCAGAGGCAGAAGGAGAGCGCTGGCGTGGGCAGGGCAGAGTTAGGAGAGGAGCAGGTCGCAGCGGAGAAGTAGCTCTTCGGGAGAGGAAAAAAATAAACCTAGGCTGGAGGCGAGCGAGGACTGCAGAGAGACTTCCCTGATTCCTCCGGTCCGGCTGAGGCATTTCATGGTGAGATGGAGAAACCGGCCGCTTTCCCCTTCCTCTGATGTTGGCTCGGCACGGCTGGAGCAGGCGGCAGCCCTCGGCAGGACCCGGGTAAGAGGCGGTGCCGGGGCGCGCTGCTCTCCTCACCGGCATGAGAGCGGGAAGGGTTTTTCTCCCTTAGGAAAATAATGTATTGTTTCATTTGCGTTCGCTCCGAGGAACAGCTATAAATATAACTTAGGGAGAGATGCGTGGCTTCGTGTGAGCGTGCCAGTGAATAATAAAGTTGCCTGTGTGCATGGCGTATGCACGTACAGCTACCGGGGCGGCCGCGGGCCGAGGGGCAGGGGTGGGCTCCTGCCTCTAAACCTCCTCAACTTCCCTCCCCGCCCCCTTGCCACCCTGACTTCGGTCGCTTTGCAGGTAACTTCTTCATTTTTTCAGTTCCCCGTGTTTTCTTAGAGTCTTCTCGCCCTGGGCTGGTGGGTCTTGCTCACCTTTTGTTTCTCCTGCTCTGTAGCTTCTTCTCTGTGCTGGTCCTGGCCAGTTCACAGAGAAGAAGGCAGCTGGAGACCTGCTCTCCAAGCTCTCGGGTGCAAATGGGGCTGAAGGAGACGTGTTTGTTCTCCTGCTGCCTGTGGAGCTTTTTGGGCTCCAGACCTGCCCCCCTCTCCCTTGCCTTCCACCTCCCTTAGTCCCAGCATGGCTGATCCTGCTGCTGGTGGTCCAACACCCCCCAGGTACGCACAGTGCAAAGGGTCTTCTGGATAGTGAATTTGGGTGAAGGAGCTCAGGAGGAAGCCATGAACAAACTACCAGAGAAACTCTGCTCTCCGTTGGCAAGGTCGGCTTCCCCACCGAAGCCAGGAGCGGGCAGGCAGGTTTGCACGGTGCTGGTGGATCACCTTGGACATCCCTGGCCCTTCAGCCCCCAAGGCCCTCCCTCCTGGGCAAATTCCCTGGGGTCAACCAAATCCTTCTGGCAAGAGCCTGGAGTTTCCTATCCCTGCTGCCCAGCCCTAACTCCATCCATGGCAAAGCAAACAGCAGCTCTGGGGTCTCTCCTTTGTCCCCTTGCTCCCCTTGGGGGGTGTGCTGTGAAGGGCAGACAGTGACAGCGCACACGGGAACGCGTGGCGGAGGTGATGTAGCTCCAAGCCTACCCTTAACCCCTGCTCTGTGCCCTCCTTGGCTTCTCGAGAGGAGGCATCCACGGGAGGTGGGAGGTGTGGAGATGAGCCCAGGGCTTGGGGTTACCCAGAGCCTGGGAGGGATCAGGCAGCTGCGTGGGGAGTACATCTTGACAGAGACATGGGAATGTGTCCCTTCTCCATTCACCACCAGGAGTGGCACCCCCAGAAGCCTGAAACACCCCAGCGGCGTGTGGCCACTCCTGTTTGCAGCCACTGAAAAGAATAATTAGTACAGGGGAAATATGTGCCTTAGGAGGGAAGCATGAGTCTGGTGGGGACAGGGGGTAGTGGGGAAGAGGATGGATGGTGAGGATGGCCACAGAGAGGATAAGCTGGAGAGGGCTGATCTGGAGGGAAGTGGGTTCCCTCTCCTCCACCTTTTTCTTCTTCCATCTCTCCCCATTTGGGTGCTAAGATCAAGTGTCCCGACGTGTGGTGCTGGCAGGGGGCTGGCAGTGGTCCTTGCCCCTTGCAGCCCCTCGCCATGGTTTGCAAGGGAAACCGGAAAGCAGGGAGGTGGCTGGGGAGGGATGGAGTTACCTGGCAGGACCAGTCCCCACTGGCCCCTCCGGCTTCTCGGCCACCCCAAGCTCAGCCATCGGCCACGCCCGGGAAGCAGCTGCATCCCTGGGGTGGTGTCAGTGGCAGGAGGGTGCCGGCAAGGGGGAGGAGGGCGCGGTGATGGACACCTGCGGCCGCCGCGCACCGACATCAGCGCGGACGCAGAGCGGAGCACTTAATGGCCCTCTGCCCTCCGCAAGTCCCCCGCTCCTGCCTCGTTATTGCGCTGGGCTGGCTTAACCCGGCAGTGCGGCCAGGAATCAATAGATGGATGCTGGCGTCTTAGCAATCGATCCCTTACTCATCCACGCGGCTCCCAGCCTCCCGCTGGCGCTCGTTTTTCTGTGAATGGCACGGGCTGAGTGAAGCCGTCTGCGCTTGCCTCGCAGCGCTGCGAAACTGAGTCAGGCTGAATTCCTGCTCCTTGACGTCACTGCTCCTGTGCCCCTTACCAGGGCGGAGAGGCCTCACAGGGATCCCCCAGAGGCACCGGCACCGGTTTTCCTCTCCAGACAAAGTGGTTTTAATGGAGATGGTTGGGATTGAAGCCCCTTCTTGGGAGAGATGCTGATTCTCTGGAATTGGGGAGCTTGGGGCACACAAGGGCTGCTTTTGAGCTGGTTCTCGCCCTCAGACCTCTCAGGCTCGTTCTCCAGCAGTGAAGGTGCTGCCGTGGCACAGGCAGCTGAGGGATGAGAGCCGGCTGCAGTGTGACCCTGTCCCAGTGGCCCCAGAGACCCATGCGCCTCCATGCCTGTCCTCCTGGGAGCCTGGCAGCAGGCAGCTTGCTTCAGGGACAGTTTTGGCATTAACCCACTGGTTTATTTGGGGAGGAGATGCCCACCATCTCCTGGCACCAGCCATGCTGGCACAGCAGCACCACTGCTGCTCTCACTGGAAATTAGAGAGTGGAGGGTGGAGAAAAAGACACCCTCCAGCCTGGCACCTCCCCACGCCGCCAGCCAGGGGCTCCTGCCGCCACTCTGCCCACGCTCCTGCCACCATGGCAGTGGGTCTGCCCCTCACAATCTGGGCGGCCGTTTTATTTCTATGGCAACATTTCTCCTGAAACACTTCAGAGGGAGCCTGGTGCTGTTCGATAATGAGGGAAGCAGCATCCCCCATTCTGTCCCTTGCAAAAGGCTCAGAGAAACGACCCTGACACCTCTCCTCACCTCCTTCCCTCCCTGGCAAGCGGCACCAGCATTGGTACAGCGAGCTGCTGGCCTTGTCCCAGCTGCGTCTCTGCTGCCTGTTCCCCTTTCCCCTGCCTTCAGCTTTGCTCTCCCCTCTCCTCTCGCCCGCTCCCTTGCTGCTGGCAGCCTGCTTAAGCACCCGCGCAGACTGACCAGCTGAAAGGAGTCTTAGAGCAAGTGGATGTCGAAAGTGACTCTGCTGTAGAGGAGGGAGGGTAAAGCCCCGGGAGAGCTGTATAGATCGGCCCCGCCAGCAGCACGGTGAGTGCGGGGCTGAAGGGCACTGGGGAACCCAGAGGCTGGGCAGACAGGCGCTTCATCCCTCTGAAAAGCTCGATGGCATTACGAAGAGGCGGTGCCTGCCACGGGACCAGACACAGCGGCCCCAGAAGTCCTCTCCTCTCCTGTTCCCGTTGCTCCCACCAGCAAGAAAGAGCCTCGTGTCTGGGTGGAGGTGAGCAGGCAGAAGTTGCGGGCAGCACCGAGTGCCAGCAGGCGACAGGCAGGTGAGCAGGCAGGATGCCAGCGGCAGCGACTGTCGCAGCCCGGAGGAGCAGGGGTATGACAGCAACCCGTAGTGCTGGCGGGGGGGATATCGCAGTCCCGGCAGTGTGCAGGTGCAGCCGCCGTGTCCCGCTTCGCACTGCTCTCCCGCAGCCCCGTCCTGCCCGCCATGGCAGCCCCACCCTGTCGGAGAGCTGGGGGTAGGGAAGGAGGGGGCAGTGGTCCTCTGTACTGCGTGAGCTGGGCAGCACTTAGGCTTGACACCTTCTAGGTGCGTTTGTTAAACCTGATGGATCAAGCCGCAGCAATACAAGCCAGCAAACCTGTAGTGAAATACTTGATCTGGTCTCTGCGGGAATGCGGTTTTGCAGCTTACCTGGGATGCTCCCTCTGCTCTGTTTCTGGTGCCTAGCAGGCGTAGCTGAAAGGGGAGAAGCTGGGGCCCTTTCAGGAGGCTTGTGACTCTGCTCAGCTCCTTGTTAGCATAGTGACAAGGGGGGTGAAGGGAGGTTTATTTTCCCTGTCACTGATGGGTTAGTGCTCAGCAGCCAGGCCAGGCTGGGAACCCAGCTGTCGTGCAGCAGCTGGGTGCGGAGAAGCGGCTGCAGCCTCTCTCGATCGGGGGCTTGGCACGGAAAAGGCTTTGCCCTGGTTATTGCTCGCCCTTGCTGCTGTCACTGTTGTTATCATCATTTATAAACTATTTGTAGGCACCTGCCTTGCTGGGCGCTTGGCAGAGTCACCGGCAGTCCATCCCTGCCCTGTCAAGAGCACAACTGCAGCAGGCAGGCAGATTACGTGAGCCACCCTCGCCCCCCTTTTCCTGCACACCAATAATTATCCTTGTCCCCTGACTAGCCAAAAGCCATCAAGACATCCTATATGGCCAGGCACTTTGTGCTGAAGAGATGCCAAAGCACAGGGATGCTGCTGGGAATGACCTTACATCAGGGTTCCCACAGGGCAGGACACCCAGTGAAGGGAGTTCCAGGGATGAGGGGATTAGCGAAGATGCCCTTTGCACTGTGCAGTTGTGCTGGGAAGCTGGAGGAGGTGATCTGAGCACATTGCATCTTCCTGGGTTGTGAGGACACCCCAGAGCCTTCAGTTTTTCAGCTCTTGCAGGTTTTGCACCAGCCCCTCAGGGTCTAGTCTGTGGTTTTGGCAGGCAGGGTGCTGGGTGTATGTCAGCCCCTGCATTTCCTCAGGAGCAGGTGGGATGCGGTCTGCACCCTGGCTGCTACAAAAGTTCGGTTCCTTTTTGGCCAAGAACACCACCCAGGGAAGGCCAGGGGCCTCCTGAGAATTTAATTTTTCCTCTGATGCCAGCTACAAAGAATAACACCCACCTACCTCACTCAGCAAGAAGAAGCAGGGGCTTCTCCCCAGCTGCCACTCCAGCAGCATCCTCTCCTTCCAATCCTGCTCAGTCAACCCCCAGCCCCCTGTCTTGTACCCCCAGCCCATTTTGGCCAGAGAAGAGTGGGTGAATTGGTGATTGGCCAGTACCAATCCCACCAGCCCCACTATGGGGTGTCCCCCATCTAGTCCGAGATCCTGGGGAGCAGGCAGCTGTTCTTGCAGTGCCATTGTCTGGCCGGGGCAGCCACAGCAGGGATCGCTGGGGCGGTGTGGGAGCAGGCAGGAGGTGATGCTGTCACCTTTCTGTGCCTCTTCCCGACTTTGTCATCCTGGGGACCTTTGTGTGGTTCCCATTTTTATCTGTTTTTTCTCCCTCTCACTCTTTCTCTCCTTCTCTCTTCGCTTTCTTCTCTCCCCCTCCCATCAGCATGTGGGCTGATCACTGCTCAAACTTTTAATTCAGATGGTAATTGGAATAATAATACGGGCAGAATCCTTCTGGCTCCGTTGCTGCAGCTGGCTTCAGGGAGCTATGAATAGCTCTGAGTCACACACTGAGATGGTTTAACTTCAAATCATTTTGTTTTGTTTTCGTATTACCCATCCTCAGGCTCCAGAGCTTCACAGGGGGAAAAAATATCCCCCCTTCTCACTCCACTCCAAAATATGAACTGGGCAGAGGCACATGAATAAAATCCTCTTTTGGAGAGGGAAACTGGTCAGCGGATCATGTCTTGAGGGGCAGATGGGGACTGTTGGCACTTAATCTATTTATAATTATTGAACGAAAAGGCAGAAGTGTGTATATAAAAATGGTATAGAGTTGATTACAGCTTCCTCCCCTCACCTTCCATATGTCACTTGCCTTTTTAATATGGTAAAACTCTCCTGCACAGTGACTGTGCCTTTGCGGGTGCCCGTACAGCGCCTGGCACCCTGCCCTGCCGGCACGGAGCAGCGAGAGCTCGGCCGCTGACTCGTGTGGCAGGACAGCCCCCCATGGCACCGAGCTGCCCTATGAGCCCCGGCACGAACCCCGGGAATATTCATGAGGAATAGCAGAAGAGATGGAGTTACAAAGAGGATGGAGAGGACACACGGGATGCTGTGGGTCTGCAGGGCTCTGCAAAAAGGCAAAGAGGTCCCTTTTCAGCTGCGGGTGTTTCCGCCCCGACTCTCCAAGAGGCGAGGAGTTCGTCTGCCGTGCTGTCAGCCTGCCCGAGCTGGCAGGATGGGACTGTGGATGCTGATCCCAAGCCAGCCGGTGCCACGCGGCCAGTAATAGGGACAAAAGCACAAAGCGGAGCGCAACCAGCGGCTGTGGTATTGACCACAGACAGGAGGGAAGCATTTGCCAGACAACTCCAGATAAAGCAAAGACTAAGAGTGTAAAAATACCCTGGGATTTTTCCATCGTCGTCGCTCACAGTGTATGTCCCAGAGCACCAGATACGGTTGTTATAAAAAGAGAAGTGGGGGAGTGCTTTAGCGTGGACTTTTCTGTTCTGTTTCATGAGACTCTTCCATTGCAAATGTAAGGAAGGATTGACAATATATGATCTACTCTGGCAGGGGCTGGAGAAAGACTGGGACGTGCGAGGCGCTGCACTGTGTAGAGGGGATGGAGCCATGGAGGCATTGCCCCGGCACCAAGCGCCTTGACCTTATTAGCCTGCAGCTCCCTTGGAAAGGGACAGCAGCAGTGCAGCCCCACGTGTCTGCTCAGGGCCAGAGCAGAACCGGGGTGGCAGCGTGGGCTGGTGTGATGGCTTGTGCTGCTGGAGCACGGTGTCACACGGGAAGGAGGAGATGACTGCAGCACTGTGGTGGTGTCCCCGGCATTGCTCAATCTAAGACACAGGAGGGGGAAAGTGGTTGGGAAAGAGGGAAGGGTAAGGCATGCTTTGGGGCTGGAGGCAGCTGCTGGCCCCTGGAGATGCATCTGGCTGACAGTTTCAATGCTGCAAGGCAGTGGCTGTGATGTCTGTGCTGGAGCAGCCTCCCAAAGTGCTGGGGGCTTCTGCAGGCCATGAAATACATGGGTGTTCATGTACACCCAAGACAGGCAGCAGAGGGATGGAGAGGGATGGATGCAGCCTCCTGCCTAGCATCTCTCCTTGCTGCACCCACCAGCTTGGTTTCATCCCACTCCATAGGAGTTGCCACTGACCCTCCAGCTTCCTCCTCCATGTGTGGGTCCCAGGAGGCAGAGCAAGCTCCAAGAAATGTCCTCAGGCATGCTCTAGATTCGTGTCTCTGTCCTCAGCCAGGCTTTCCTCCCCCTTGTCCATGTGACAAGCAGCTGCCTCTTCTGGATATGAATAAAATCCCCTTCTGCTGGAGACACCTCTGAGCCTTCCCCTTTCATTCCGTTTGTGTTCCAGGTTTCCAAGTTGCAACGGGACATTTTCACAGCCATTTGAACCACGTTTGCATAGGATTTAGGCTCCTGGTAAGGCCCCTGGCCTTGCCAAGCTGGCGGCATCAATTTTGCCAGCAGGGATGTCAGTGGTGGCCCTGGGCCACCAGCTGCTGAGGAGGGACAGTGACCCAATGTGGTAGCAGTCCCCAACCCAGGGCTTCTTGCCTGCCTGTCTGTCCTTCCCATGGTGGCACCACGCGCTGTGGGGGTGTGTTGGGGTGGAAGTGGGAAATGTGTTTATTTTTGTTCGTCTCCTGGCTCGTGCCGCTCTGAGTTTGTGGCACTCGGTATTACTAACACTTCACTGTGCCAGCTGGCAGCAGGGGATGAATCAGGTTGGCAGCACCACAGCGTGGACCCTTTGCCGGCCGCCCAGCTTGGAGTGATGCCTCTGGCCAAAGTGCTGGTGATTTCTCCTGCCCCTGTCCAGGGTGAGCCCCAACCAAAATGCCAGTGGCTTGGCCTTGCTGGTGGAGATGTCTCGGTACCCTGTGGGACAGGGTTGTCCCCTCTGACCCACGCTGCCTGCCCGGGCCGGATGGTCCCTGTCCCTCCTTTACACTGGAGGTCTCAGGTGGCTCCATGAGCTGCTCTCAGCCCACTGGCAGCATCCCCAAGCTGGGGTCAGCTCTGCAGCCAGGAAGACGGCTTATCTTCCTGCCGCCAAAAACACCTTTTGCAGTTGTTGTGGTTTAACCTCAGCAGGCAACTTAAGTATCACTCAGCCCCTCTCTCCCTCCCACTGCCCCCAGCTCCAGGGGGGGAGGGAAATTGAAAAAAAAAAGGTAAGCTTTCTGTGTGTTGAGATAAGAACAATTTAATAATTGAAACGAAATATAATAATAATAATAANACACGTGATGCACAACCCAATTACTCCCCACCCACTGGCTGATGATCTGCACATCCCCAAAGAGTCGTCAGCCCCTTCCAGCTAACTCCCCCAGTTATACACTGGGAATGATGTTCTATGGCATGAAATACCCCTGTGGCCAGTTTGGACCAGCTGTCCTGGCCATGCTGCCTCCTGGATTCTTGCGCAGCTCCTCACTGGCAGGACATGGGAAACAGCAAAGTCCTTGGCTTAGAGTAAGCCACTACTTACCAACAACTTCAACGCGTCTGTGTTATCAGCATTATTCTCATACTAAATCCAACACACAGCACTGTGCTGGCTACTATGAAGAAAATTAATGCAGTCCTAGACAGAATCAGGACAGCAACTGATTGCTTCCTCCTTCTTCCCTGCTTCTGACAACTCAGCACACATGGAACTCGATGACATCACAGACCTTGGAATGTTGGTGGTTCCAGCTGTCCCCAGAGACAAGATGCAGAGGTGGTTCTCCTCTCTCTCCTGAACATCCTGGTGTTCTAAACAGGGGGATTTTGGTGGCCACAACAAGCATTGCTGAGGCTGCAGAAGGTGGCACACTGCTTGTCAGTGTCAACAGCCTGCATGACCTGCGCTCCAGGAGGGCAATTTGGATTCTCCTGCTTGCTGCAGCCCAGAGCATCCTGAAAAATGCCGCGGCCATTTAGCATCTTTGGGCTAATGATGACGGTCCACCCAGAATCTCAAGGTTTGGAAGGTGATGATGACGATGGTGGTGATGATGATGACGCTGAAGAGTTAGGAAACTGCAGCCAGTCTGAGCATCCTTCACCCTCGTGCAAAAGCAATGATAGCACAGATGACAATCAAACAGAGAATCTGGGAGAACCCACCGCATTTTCCCTAAGTCCCAGGCCCTCCTACAGGGTGAAAGATAAACGAGTGGCGTTGGTCAAGCATGCACTGGAGCCTGAGGAGGAAGATCAGGAGTCTGAGGAACCATTTTACGAAGACACGGGAATGTCTGACAGTTTGGCTGGAGATGAGGAGCCCAGCCCGACTTATCACCTTCCTGGGCATCAGAGGCTGCTTGCTTTCCAAAAAAACAGTACAGCACCAAGTGGCTTCCATGAATCTTTCCAGCATAGCTCAGGCCAGTACCTGGGGACAGAGGCTGCTGCCACACAGGCCCATGCTGGTGACCATTATGTGGAAAGCCCAGAGAGCAGCACAGGAACGGAGTCCCACGTGCTGCACGAGGAGGACAGCGAGGACAGGGAGTCCCCGTCCCTGCAGCCAACCTACGAGTCGCTCAGGCAGGAGAACAGCGTCCTCACGTCGGAGAACGAAATGCTCAGGAATGTGAACCTCGTGCTCGCGTCAGAGAACTTTGCACTCAAGCAGGTGTTCCAAGAGCTCAAGAAGGATGGCTCTGTGCTCGTGGGGAAGGACGTGGTGCTCAGGGAGGAATACAACGTGCTCAGGAAGCAGTATGACAGGCTTGAGGGTGAGAATGCTGCGCTCAGGAAGGACAATGCCATGGTCAGGAGAATGCTTAACACCTTCCAGAACAACTTGAAGAGACAGGCGTGCATGGTGTCGAGCCTGCAGGATCAGCTGAAGGCCAGCCAGGCTGAACGAGAGAGGGAAGTCCAAGAGCTCCAGTCCTTAGTCCAGCAGACTGAGTGTCATCTTCGGCTAATGAGCCAGCGGGCTCTGGATGCCGAAATAAACGTGGAGAGGCTGAAGCAGAAGACCTTTATTCTCCAAGGACAGCTGGAGAGATCCAAGCCAGAGAATGAAAACCTGAGAACAGACTGGCCTGGAAGTAGTGAAGCACAACTTAGACTTCACCAGGCAAAACCCCCACGAGCTCATAATGGGCAAAAATGGCTCCCTCAGGCAACTCCTGCCCCAAGAGTGCTTCCCGTTGTTGCGGAGGTCCTTGAATCTACCAGAAAAATTCTCAAATTTTAAGCAGAAAAAGATCTATGAGTGCAATTCTGTGTGAGTTCTACGGATATGTGTACAGTCCCAGGCCACAGGTCTCCCACCTGCAGCCATTTAATGCAAATAAAAGCATTTACTTTCCCATTCTCAAATGTGTGTGCTCAGACTGGTAGCCTTTATCCTTTGTGGAAATACTTTCCTTGTGATTAAGTACCAGTTGCAGGAAGTGATGTGGCTTCAGCTGCTGATGCTCTGTTCAGGCACTGTGGAGCCAGCAGCAAATGCTGTCCAGGCTCTGAGCTGCGTGGTCCAGCAGTGATGGACTCTGTGCAAGAGGCTCTGCCACAGCTCCGGCTGACATGAGCTCCCATGTGGGAGCCAGGAGGAAGCACAGCACCACAGGGTGCAGCACTCTTAAACAGTACGCTCATCCCATCCCACAGCTGTATCAGCCTGGACAAAGCCCTTGTATTTCATCTGCTTCCTTTGCCCCTTCTTGGGGAGGAGGGCAAGGTGAGGAGCAGAGATCCAGGTGCTGCTGCACATGGTTTCACAAAGCTCCTTAGGTTCTCCTTCCTCTCTTTTGGAGCTGGCTGCTGCCTGGGCCAGAAATCCAAAATCTATAGAAATGGTGCACCTGTTCTGCAGCTGGAGAAAGAGAATTGTTGGTTGTAGAAACTTCTAGGAAGTTGTGAATTACTCATATGTGTGAGCTGTGGCAGTACCTTCCCTGTGGTATCGGGGTCAGTGCTGGCTGAGGATGAGCTTGGCATATCCAGGCTGGCTGAGGAAGATGCCAGTTGAAGAGGATGCCCTTCCTCTCCTGGCTGGGGCTGGCATAGAGGAGTGTACCTAAACTGCCCACCTTTGTCACCTCCCAAAGCCATGTGGGACCCTGCAGTCTGAACTCACCATGCAATCGCTCTGGTTAGCTTTATCCCAGCAGGACCAAGGATATGAAGTGCCCTCTCTTCATCACACCAACATTTCTGATTAATTTAGGTTACCAACCCCAGGGTCTGCTATAGGTTTACCCAGCTGCGCAGCAAAAATTCCTGTATCTGGCCAAACTGACTCCATAAAGACTTGGAGGTTGTAGGCCAGTGAGGGGGTGGGAGCTGGCAGAGTTCAGTGTCAAAGTGCTTTTTCCTGATGGGGATTTTTGGGCAGCTGTTCACTTTCGTCTCTATATGGTGATTTCTGCATTACAAGGCTGTTGTCTTCTCCTGGTCTCATAATACCATGTTTGTGCTGCCTCAGAGCTTTAACTGCCTCAGTAACTGGTTAGTCTTCATACCATCAGAGGTGATGTCTGGAGCTCCTTACTAGCTGCTTTCCAGTCTGTGCTCCTAACTGGGGAAAGCTGGTGGGCACTCCTGACCACGTGCAGCCCCTTTCTGTGGCACTGATGATGAAACAAGGATGGTTCTCACCAGCTTTTTCATCCTAAGACAACATCATTTGCTGTTCCTTTCTCCTGTCTGTGCACAACCACTTGCAAGCAGCTCTAAACCTTATATTTGATCCCAAAAATCCTTGTATTTTTCCCGTATCTGGCAACCAGTGGCTGTTAATCGGTGAGGCTGGGAGGAAGCAAACTAGCTGGCACTGTCTGCATCCGCACTGGCTGCTGTAATCCAAAGGCTACAATGCAGGATTAGCATGGGTGTACAAAGCCCTTCCTAATCTGTGAGTCATTACCCCCTCGGTGCATTTCACTTCCCAGCAGCTCTGGGCAGGTGAAATAGGTTGGCTCTTGTGTCTTTGGCTTCCCCATTCCTCTGTTCTGGGAGGACTGGGTTGGGACTGGTGCTGGACATCCTCTCAGGACTCTGCTGCTGAGCTGCTCCTTGGATGCTGTACACAGGGCATGGCACAAGGTTTGTTTCCTCTAACTGTCTTCTCCTTGGCTACCCCTGAGCCCTTCCTTTCCATCAGTTCTTTCAGGCTCTACCTATTGCTTTCCTTCTTTTACCTGAAACAGGGGGGGATGTTCTGCACACCCTGGGTAAAAATCCCCTCCGGGTTAGGCTGGGCTGACAGGGATCCCTGAGGGCTGCTGTGTATTTCTGTGCTTTGTTAGCCCTTGTGTGCGAGGTATTTAGCCTGGCTGAGCTCTGTCCTGGTGTAAGCTCCCATATTAATATAATGGCTCAGGGAGAGGGCCCTGTGAGCTGCTCAGCTGCCGTGCCCTTGGTGTGGAGAGCAGTGACAGCTGCTCCTCTGCTGGCAGGAGGTGCTGGGGAGAGCGGGGTCTGCGGGCCGTGCACCCAGTCTGCATCCACCAGTTCCTCACCTGCCTGAGCCAGGTTGCAGTGGCCCAAGGAGACCTCCCGACACACCCTGAGCAAAAGGCTGGGAGCCCTGTGCCCGCCGCTCTGGGCTGGGATGGGGGCTGTCAGGGGAGGCTCTGACTGGGTTTTGCTTCATCCTTCTCTGCCAGGTGCATGCCCAGGAGCAATCGCAATGGCAGTGCTGGTCCCAGCTCGCCAGAGGTGAAACCTGGAGCTGCCCAGTCCCACGTGAGTGCTGCTGCATGAGTGCCCACGCTCTGCCAGCTCCTGCGGCCCCCTGACATCCGATGACAGAGCGAGCCATGGGCAGCGTCCGAGTCAATCGGTGAGTAACCCTCCTCTCAAGGTCTGCTGCTGCCCTGGGTGTGACCTGGTCCTCCTCATCTGGCCCCTCAGACCCTAACTTCAGACAGCCTTTTGATACATTCTTCTCAAATTACCTGTCAGCAGCTTTCCTGTTCCAAGGAGTGACTCCTCTCCCCTTCTCCAATCCAAAACATGCCATGTGTAGGGGTAGTGCTTGGAGGAATACTATGGAGGAGAAGCAAAGCACTGCATGGTGCTGGGACCAGAAATTACAGATTCCAGCAGCACTGCAGAAGCCCCATGCTCCCAGGAATCACAATTCCAGCCACCAGTGCTGTCCTTGCTGTGAGATGTGGATGGAGGCCCATGCTGGAGGACTCCAGCTGACATGACAAAACTATAGGGTGGGAGGGAGACACTCCCAGGGTCCTGTGAGGCTGCAGCTTGTCAGGCATGAGGGCAGAGCAGTCTTCGTGCTTCAGTGCGCTCTCTTGATTTCCTCAGTGGTCAGAACATCTCCTGCCATCACATCTTTGAGGAATATCTGCAACTGTCACAGCATCATGAGGGGCAGTGTCAGAGCTGACTGCGAGAGAGGGGAGCCAGAGGGGCAGAGGTCTCCCAGAAAGTGTGCATGTGTATCTTCTGCCAAGGAAACTGCCAGTGCTTTGGCTGTTGATTTCCAAATTACACCTTTGGCTTTGGATAAGGGATGCTGGAAGACTCACATGTTGCTGTGGCAACAGAATTGTCCTGAGTGCAGGATGTGTATAAACATTGTCACCACATACCATGAAATCAGTGAGCAGAGCAGAGGAGAAAATAGAAACTCCCAGCCTTGTATTACATGAGGGCCAAAATGTGGTCAGGCTGCGGGTGCTTGCTCCCAGGCTTCCTGGCTGTCCCAGCTGCTGTCAGGTTTCAAAGCCTTGTATCCCTCCTCACCATAAAGGCTGGAAGGTACCACAGAGCTACAAGCTGCTGCTGCTTTGCTGCCCTGTCAGGACTTTGCTAGATGCAACCTCCCGACAGCAACACTTAGCAAACAACGCGCCTGTTCTCCACCAGTTTCGTCTGGTTGGCACCACGGTGCAATAATCACTGGATCATGCTGTTGCAAAATCCAACAGGGTGGTACTGTAGCCCTGTGAACCACCCACATCTGCTGCCCTTGCTGTCTCAGTGGCTGCTGTTACCCTTCATGTATTCCTGATGGAAGTACCTGTTTCTTCTCTTCCCAGGTACAGCATCGTCTCAACCGAAGAGGATGGACACAAGGTGTCTGCGCTGGGCAGCATGAACGGGCACAGCCGGAACGGGAAGGGCCACGCTCCCCGGCGGAAGCACCGCAACCGCTTTGTGAAGAAGAACGGCCAGTGCAACGTTTACTTTGCCAACCTGAGCAACAAATCTCAGCGCTACATGGCCGACATCTTCACCACCTGTGTGGACACGCGCTGGCGGTACATGCTGATGATCTTCTCCGCCGCCTTCCTGGTCTCCTGGCTCTTCTTCGGCTTCCTCTTCTGGTGCATCGCTTTCTTCCATGGCGACCTCAATGCACCAGCCGTGGCAGGTGGTCCCTCTCTCCTCAAGCCCTGCATCATGCACGTGAACAGCTTCCTGGGGGCTTTTCTTTTCTCAGTGGAGACGCAGACAACCATTGGGTATGGCTTCCGCTGCGTGACTGAGGAGTGCCCGCTGGCTATCATGGCAGTTGTGGTCCAGTCCATCGTGGGCTGCGTGATTGACTCCTTCATGATTGGCACTATCATGGCCAAGATGGCAAGGCCCAAGAAGCGGGCCCAGACACTCCTCTTCAGCCACCATGCGGTCATCTCCGTGCGGGATGGCAAACTGTGTCTCATGTGGAGGGTGGGCAACCTGAGGAGGAGTCACATTGTGGAGGCCCATGTCCGAGCCCAGCTCATCAAGCCCTACATGACAGAGGAAGGGGAATACCTCCCCCTGGACCAGCGGGACCTAAATGTGGGCTACGATGTGGGTCTTGATCGTATATTTTTGGTCTCGCCCATTATTATCGTTCATGAGATTGATGAGGAGAGCCCCCTTTATGGGATTGGCAAGGAAGAGCTGGAGACGGAGAACTTTGAGATTGTGGTTATTCTGGAGGGGATGGTGGAAGCCACAGCCATGACCACACAGGCACGGAGCTCTTACCTTGCTAGTGAAATCCTTTGGGGTCATCGCTTTGAACCAGTTGTGTTTGAGGAGAAGAACCACTACAAAGTGGATTACTCACGCTTTCACAAGACGTACGAGGTGGCTGGCACACCTTGCTGCTCAGCCCGGGAGCTTCAAGAAAGCAAGATGACCATCCTACCTTCTCCACCACCTCCCAGTGCCTTCTGCTATGAGAATGAGCTGGCACTTGTCAGTCAAGATGAAGATGAAGATGATGATGAAGTGAGTGTGGTGTTAGGGGGCAACACAAAGGAGGAGGGAGGTATCATCCAGATGATGGATTTTGGAAGCCACCTGGACCTGGAGAGGCTCCAGGCAACTCTGCCCCTAGATACAATCTCATACCGCAGGGAGTCAGCCATCTAACTCCTCCAGCCTCCCCGTTCCGCACCCACTGCCCACAGTCTCCTCTGTTCCATACCCATACACTGGATAAGTCCCTTCACCACCAAACAATGCCTCCCACGATTGCCTCTCAGCCCCTGAGTACACCAAGGCCTGGAGCTGCTCTGATATACTCCCTTTCTCATGAGGTCACACTGCCTGGGAGAGGAGTGAGGATACACTGCTCTTCCCAGGTATGCAGCTCGGGCTAGAACCCCTTTCCTGCCCAGAGACAGGCGAGCAGCAGGCCTGGTTTCTTGTCTCTGGAGAGGTGACAGAGTCCCTGCCTTCAGTGGACAGATTGGGACCCGCAGCAAGTGTTTCTGCTGCTGAGGCAACAACAAACATTCTGTCCCCTCTCACTATGGGTAGGCCCCATGGCTGCCAAGGGTCATCCCTGTCACTAGGAGAGGAGCGACACCTAAGCACTGACCAGATGAGGAGAGAAGGGAGAGTTTGGGACTCCTGGAGGGAGTGGGGAAGGATCTCAAGGGAAGAGTTTACTTGCATGTTTGTTGCTTGTTGCACATGATTCTGTATATAAAAGAGAAGGAGAACTGAAATCCATATTCTTCCACTGCAAACGCCAAGCTAGGAGACAAGGACGCTCCACATAAGCTACTCTGCAGTCTCCTTGGCTTTTGGTGTCTGTCACCTCCAGACGCAGCTCAGCTCCACGGACTCAGATCCAGTTCTCCCAGTCCTCTTGAAAAACATGTCCTGCTCCTCTCCTGAGATACCTGGCGGAGGAGGCAGGGCCTTGTGCTTGCCACACTCAGACTGCTCCCTGGCACAGCACAGCACAGCCAGGATGACAGACAGGTGACCTGACTGGACAGCAGACCCTCCACTTGCTCCTTTTGGCTCCTCCATTCTTCTCCCTGCTGCCATCAGCTGTAAAACTGAATTTGTAACTATTTATTTTTAATAAAGTCTAAAATCCCAAGGGGAGGTTTGGAAGCAAAGGACAGACTCCAAGGCTGCAGCCTGGTATGGAGACTGATGAGGGTTATTAATGCTGCTGTTTGCTATTTGTATGGCATTGGACCCTGGAAGCTCCACCACGAGGGCTCTCTTGTTCTGGGCCTCTCTGGTAAAGACCTACAATAAGAGGCTCAGAGAATTTGCTCAGGGAGAAGGTCATACAAATGTATGTATGGCAGGAATCATTTGCATTAAAATTACCAGTAGGATGGGTCAAGCAATCCTGTTTGTTTGGAGATAGCGAGAGTTTTGCCCAGGGAAGGGTTACAGATACACTTGGTGAAGAGGCAGGGATGTGCAAGACATTGCTCTAGATGGAAGGCTTCAAAATCCCATAGAAAAACCCCAAAGCCTCTCTTTTTGCTAGAGGCAAGTGGAGGGAAAATGATGGAGGACATCAGCCAAAGCTCAACCTGTAACATCACTTCTTTGTCATTTCACAAAAGAGGTGAGAACCTGATGAGCATCTTCCTTCAGGAGCAGCAGAATCCCCCTCCAAAACTGCAGATGAGATGAGGACAGAAGGACAAACAGGAAGGTCAGGAAGCTGCTCTGGGCACCCAGTAGCAGTGCTGTAGTAGGGAATGGCTGAAGAAATTATGTCCCACCTAATCCCTGACACACAAAGCAGAAAAAAAGCATCTCAATATCAGTTTGGAATTGGTTCAAAAAGCAAAAGGAAGAGGGGAAGAAGCAGAAGGGTAAGGAAGGAAACAGCAGGGCTGAGAGGAAGCAGCAGACACAGCAGGCAGATGGTGGAGAAGGAAGGGGAAAAGAGGAAGAGAAAGTGAGGTTATATGGAAGTGCATTTGAGAAAGAGCACAAATAGACTCACAAGATGTGTCTAGACCCAAACACGGTCATTTCTCATCCCAGGACGTAGGTTCTGTGGGGCGACAGCTGTCCTGCTCGGGTTTGCTCCAGAATTATTCACCGGAATAATCCCATTCACCACCACACTCTGGGCCCAGCCACGCAGACAGTTTTCTCCCCAACAAACAGTGCACCCATTCAATTTCTCCAGGCAGCCAATTTCTCCAGGATAAATGCTTTAGGAGACAGTGTCAAAAGCTTTACGGAAGTGCAGGTAGACATCATCCACAGTCTTTCCCTCACCCACTAAGTGGGTCTCTTTGTCGTAGAAGGAGATCAGGTTGCTCAAGCAGGACCTGCCTTTCCCAAAGCCATGCTGGCTGGGCCTGGTTGTGCTGCATGTGCGGTATGATGGCGAGGTGAATTGCTCCATGACCTCTCCTGGCACTGAGGTCAGGCTGACAGGCCTGTACTTCCCCAGATCCTCCTTCCAGCCCTTTTTGTAGATGGGTGTCACACTGGCTACCTGGGACCTCCCTGGCTGGCCAGGACTGCTGATAAATGACAGAAAGTGGTTTGGTGACCTCTTCTGCCAGTTTTCTCAGTATCCTTGGATGGATCCCATCCAGCCCCACAGACCTGGGAGTGTCTAAGCGGTGTAGGAGGTCACTGAGCATTTCCTCCTGGATTATGGGGCTTCATTGTGTTCCCTGTCCCTGTCTTCCAGCTCAGGGGACTGGGTACCCTGAGGACACCTGGTCTCACTATTAAAGACTGAGGCAAAGAAGGCATTAAGAACCTCAGTCTCTACCTCGCTCCTGTAGTGATCCTCAGCTCTGGAGCCCATCTGCCAGAGCAGTTTGCCTCAGAGCCTTCACTGAAATGATGGATACACTGGATTTTGAGTGGCCCCATCCCTCCTGGTTCTGTTGGTGCTGAGGCAGAGCTGCCTCTCCTCGGAGCTCCGATGCTACCCACTTGGGAACTGGGCCACCTGTCTCAGTACTAAATTTGAGAGTTTGCTGGTTTAGGAAATGAATTCACTCCCTCCTTTCATTATTTACTTATTTTCCCCTGAGGGAATAAGCAAGGGCTGGTATTGACCTGGCTTTTAATACAGCTTTCAGAGTCGTGTGCCTGCCACTGGCCATGGAAACAAACTAATGGACCGAGAGAGAAGGACTTTGCGTGCGAGGACATGGGCATTCAGGACACAGGCTGGGGTGGTGGCCTCCAGGAGAGGGGGAACCCTCATGGCTGAGCACCCCCCCTCACGGACGTACAGCATCCTTTGGAGGCGAGTGGCAGCGCTTGGTGGGGATGAAGTGTCCCGTTAGCTCTTGGGAGGCTCATCAATCACCAAGGAGCAAGTGTGCAGAGATGCCCGGCAAGGATGGCACACCAGGGCCGTGGGCATGCACAGCTGGAGTGGTTGGGACAACAGGTCAGCACTGCCACCCCTCACTTCACCTGGTGGGGCTTTTGGGAGAAAAATGGGACAAGATTGCAATAAATGTGAGGGAACAAGCATCGTTCAGCCATACTGGTTCCAGCCCCTTCCATATGTCTGAACCTGCTGGACGTTTCCATGTCATGTTTGGCATCACGGTGGAGAAGACAGTGAGGCATTGAAGAATACCCAGCTAAACACCCCTGCTGCCCCTAATAAAATCGCAAGAAAGCTTTCAGTGCTGTCAGATCATTAGAGAGGGGAGAGAGAAGGGGGTTGAGGGGAGGGGGCAGAGGGAAGGAGAGGAACAACCAGTGTAGGAAAACAGTGGTGATAAGTTTCTGCCTCTCAGACATTCCTCACGCAGCTATGCTGCTGTTGCCACACATGGCCCCTCCAACAACATGGTGCAGCCACTCCAGTGACTGCTCCTGCAAGCTGCATACGTGCCCACAGGCTTTGCTGATACACAGCAGCAGGACATCCTTCTGCACAGGTGCTTCTGTGCCTGCATGCTGGAATCCCAGAGCACTCGTGCCCAAGTACCCACTGCACGTGCCTACATGTGTATGGCACTCACGGGGGCATAATCCATCCTACACCACAACTTCATACCATAAACACCCAACCACATCCACAAAAATGCCACACAGCCGCGAGTGTCTCAACAAGTGCCTCTCTGGCTGTGTGCTGGGGACTCCTTTACGCAGCCTGTGAAAAGCCACTGAGAGAATCCACCAGGGAAAACCATTTGCTATAGAGAAGGTTTGACATTTTTAAGGATTCTGCGAATCAGCCGTCCAGGCCATTCATAACTGTAAGCACACCAGGTATTTTTCCTTTCACACACAGAGTGTGGAGCATCAGGTAGATGATACCTCCTTGCCCTGTGCTCTGCAGAGAAGATACCTTTAATGCGTGAGAGGGCATGATGTCCCTGGGGTCCTTGCCTCCTCCAGGACCTGATGGAGGGACTCTAATCCCGAGGGACTGGCAGCTTGCTTTTCAGGAGGAAGACACTGCTTCTTTGTTTATTGGACCACAATCCATATTTCTTTCCTGTCTCACTTCTGAACATCTTACTTGGCTTGTTATTGAAAGCTATTCAAATACCAGAAAGATAATGGGGAGAGGAAGGACTTTTCCCCTATGAATAGGATCCAGGCACTGGTTCAGATCCTCTACCCCATGACAACTAACCACACTGTTGTCACTCTTGCCAACTCTCAAATGAATGTTGTTATTTGAAATGATGCTTGAGAAACTTGTTTCATGTTTTATTTTTGGTGACACTTTTGGACAACCCTTTTGAAAAGAAATCATCATTGGCACCTTTCAACTCACACAAAACTTGCTCAGCAAAACATTTTGATACACACTGCAACTAAAAATACTTTTAAGAAACACAACAATAATCTAAATTGGGGAGAAAATGGGTTTGGATTTCCATGATTAGGAAATGGTGCTGAAAATGTCTGTGCTTCTGAACAAACAGGTTTCAAACAGTTTGGTTTCATCCAAGTTTTGCCCAAGAATGGATAGGGCAGATGGCACTGCCCCAGCAGCTGTGCACAGGCTCGTGACCTCTGCAAGAATGCTTCCTCTGTGTTCTTTGAGCTTTAGCAGCTCTTCTTTGCCTTTGCAGGAGATCCTGAGGTCTCTCCCAGCTTTTGGACAGGCAATGCGAAGTGGCCATGGTTTTAAATGTCACCAAAAAAAACCCCAAAAACCCAACAAACAAAAAACAACCCAGGAAAAACGTCTTACCTTCCCAGGCCATTAAGGGCTTGCCCCCGCGAAGTCAATGGGACTTTGGCACTGCCCGTGGTAAGAGCAGAGCTGGGCCCTAATGGAGCATCACTATTGGAAAACCCCGCAGGGCCCGGCCCCGTGCTAAATCCGCAAAGCTGGGCTGTGCTGCTGCTGCATGCGCAGGAGGCAGAGAGGAGGGAATGCAGCCTGCTGGCATGCGGAGAACGTGGGGTGGTGTAGGGCAGCTGGGGCAGCCTCGCTGGTGCCGACAGAGGGGGGACAGCAGAGGGATGGGCAGGCAGGGGAGGCAGGCTCCGCTCGCAGCTGCCTGCGGCACGGGATCCCGCGGCCGGGGGATGCCACAGCAGCAGGAGATGAGATGGCAGCCAGCTCTCGGAAGGGCTGCACAGGCTTCTCCTCCCGTCTGGTCCGCAGGGCGGGGGTCCTGCCCTTCCCAGCCGCGGTGTGCTCCCGCCGGCAGGACGCGAGGCTGAGTGGCGCGGCGAGGCTGGGCAAGCCCGGCCATTGCCCGGCCTCAGAGCACCATCTAGAGATGGAAGCAAGGCTGGCATCCCCGCGGGTCCCGGCGTCACAGAATCATAGAATCTCTCGGGCTGGAAAAGACCTCTGAGGTCACCGAGTCCAGCCCTTAACCCAGCACTGCCACATCCACTACTAAACCATGTCCCTAAGCACCGTATCTACACATCTTTTAAACACTTTTGGGGATGGTGACTTCTCCACTTCCTTGAAAACCCTGTTCCAGTGCTTGACAACTCTTTCAGTGAAGAAAATTTTCCTGATATCCAAACGAAACCTTCCCTGGTGCAACTTGAGGCCATTTCCTCTTGTCCTATTGTTACTTGGGAGAAAAGGCCACCCCCCGCCCTTGCTAGGACCTCCTTTCAGGTAGCTGTAGAGAGTGATAAGGTCACCCCAGAGCCTCCTTTTCTCCAGGTTAAACACCCTTGACTCCTTCAGACGTTCCTCATAAGACTTGTGCTCATCCCCACAGGTCCCAGCATCCTTGCAGCTCCTGACTCCCCAGGCTCACCCAGTGCTGCTTCTGGCCCCAGTGCTGGTGGGACACTGTGGGGCTGGGCTGCGGCTGAGGCCGACTCTCCAGGCAGTGCCATGGGGCACAGCTGGGGTTTGGGGGAGGAAACGTTTGATCTGGAGTGAAAGTAGGCTCTGAAAACACCAGCATCCACCACCAACGCTGCAACAAAGGTCAGCCCTCCTGACAGCCAGGCCACGGCTTTCACAGAGCAGACACTGACTCTGAAAACAGTTCAGATATGTGCTACCACTTTGATTTCTTCTTGGGGAGAAATCTGCAAAGCCATGCCAGCTCTGGGAAGTTAGGCAGAGATGACCTTTGTTCAGAGTCAGGTCCTTCTGGTTGCTGCCTTGCCGTCTGCTTGTCCTTCAGTTCTTTCTCAGCTCTGCCTGGTTGCTTGTGCTCAGTGTACAAAATTGGATCCCTTTTTTTCCTTTTATTCAGTCCCTCGATGGGACATGTGCAACCTGTGGCTGTAGCATGGTGCTGCTGCCTCTCCCATGACACAGGCAGGAGTCCAGCATGCTCCGATGATGGGAGAGGGGCAGTGAAACTGCATGGAAGTGGTGTCCTCATCAGCATGAGGACCATCAGGAAGAAGGTTTGCAATGCCCTGAGAGCTCTTCAGGCAAACGACCACTTTGTATCCCCTTGGGACAACAGATGACAACAGTCTGGCTTGCAAACTGTGAGAAGCCTCTGCTCTTGGGCTTCTTCCAGTTCCCAAGGAAAGTGACACCAGCAGAGCAGTCAGTGGGCTGTCAGTATAGTGCTTACCTTTGACCACGTCCCCTCCAGAAGGGAGCATTTAGTGTGGGCAATGCCTCTGCTTTCTGGGCAGCTTGGGCACATGGACCCCAAGAGACTCGCTGTCCACATCAGGTCAGCCTGGGAAGAGGTAACATGGAGCAATGTGATTCCACTGCCCTGATGCCTGTGAAGAAATTCAGGACGGACACAAACACTATCCTGAAATAGTCTGTGTGACACAAGATATTTGAGCTTTAAAAGTTTTTTTTTGGCCTCTGAAATTAGCAGGATTATTTTGGTGCTGGCCCCACATTTGAAATAGCAAGTCATGAAACCTGACAATATTTGGGTCCCTGGCTGTAGTGCATTGACAGAGTTGTTTGAATGTCCCAGCAGTACAGTCACTGAAAGAGTCAGCTGAGGGCCTGCAGAGCACAAAGCCTTGTTACAGAAGCTGCACCATAGAGAGAATAAGGAGCTTGAAATTGCTCCTGACAGGTGATTAGGTGCTCACCCAGCAACAGCCTCTGTGCCAGGGCCCCGGCACAGGCCTGTGCACCACTTCTGGGGTATTGAACAGAGGAAGATGGGCTGATGCAGGAACTCCAGAGAAGACTTTGAAGGTGTTTATAACATAACCTGCAGTCTCCACATGCTTCTCTCAGGGATAAGGCAATGAATCAGTAGGAGAGTGGGTGCGAGCACATGACAGACAGGCAATGCAGACCTATAGCAGAACACTTGGTACCACCCAGAATGATCTGATTAAATGTAAGCAGAGTGGAGCCATCATTTATCTCCAGGCTGCTGGGTTACACCATGTGCCTTTTGTTTTCTGGGATACAGTGTTGTGCTCACTAGCAATGAGGCTGCCTTGAATAGAGAAACTTATGTGACCCCTCCAGTGTTGCGTGAGGCTGTAGGAAAAGCAGGGAAGAGCTGTGATGTAAACCAGCTCTGGAGCAGAGAGCTGCAGACGTGGGGTGACTGGCTGCACCTGAGGTGTCCTAGAGTGTCCAAGGAGCCCGCAGTGCTCAGCAAGCCAGTAGGTGCCAATGGGAAAGAGCAGTCTGAGGTCAGTGGAGGAGGCAAGTCAGGGTGAGAGCAGCTGGCAGTGGTTGCTGCAGAGGAGGTGCAAGGTGTGTTGGTAGAGCTGTACTGGCCAGATGAAGCTGCATGTTCCCTGCTGCTCTGTTTGACACAGCTCTCCTGCAGTGGTCAGATGGTCTCATGAGTTCAAAGTGCATTGTCAACTGTTGAAATGCAAGAGCCATTTGTGAAAAGTTGGGATCTTCTGAGTCCTTGTAACTATTTGATGATTTGTCCCATGGAGAAGCCTCCAGAGTCCTCATGTCTTCCCCGGCTTCATTTTGCTTGTTGCTGCAGTCACAAGAGGAGGGACAGCTTCTTCTCAGAGAGGAAGCAAGCAAAGGGGGACAGAAGCAGCCAACAGCAAGGTAAAGTATCTTTCCCAAGATCATGAAGCAGTCAGTGGCTGAAGGACAGATTTAACCTTCCACCGTGGGTTTAACCTGTCACCCCCCTGTACAGCTAAAGAAGGACATTGCAAGTGATAAATGAACCAGGAGCAGTTCCTAGACTGTCTCTGCCTATCCTGTGTCCGCAGCTGCAGCAAAGCTGTTGCCAGGACATCACGCTTCCCTAGGTACACACACAACACCCATCACCTTTGTACCGCTGCCTACAATTCCAAGCAGTAGTTCTGATAGACCAGATGCTGTGCTTCTTCCCAGCTCCGACACCCCTGGCCTCTAGACATCCAGATGCAGGAACTGGGAGCTGTTGGGCCTCAGAGCTTCCCCAAAATGCATGAGGCAGGCTGTACAGATACAAATCATCACCTTCTAGAGGTGAATAGGAGGCCACAGGAGGCTCAGATGAGCAAGTCTTGCAGTCCCTGATGAGCACCAGCATGATGTGAGACAGAAATGAAAATACACAGCCTCAGTCCTCACAGGGAATGAGTCCCAGCTGCCTCTCGCCCTTCGCTGTGTGGGACGGGTGGTGAGATGGCCTTTTGTTAATCAGTGCCCTGTGCCTCGTGTTCAGCTGGCGAGGACACACTGTCCCTTCCAGAGAAACCCCTTGCATAAGAATTAAAGAGGAGCTGGGCTGAGATGCTGAACTAATCCACCAGGGCATGTCGGGAAGACGCATTTTAAGCCATTCTCCCTACCCTCCTGCCTTCCAGTGCATTGTTTATCTCTCCTGTCCCTCCCACAGCAGTATGTGAATTATTCTGACTGGGCCAGCTGCTTTCATAACCGCCTGCATTCTGTCCCGTCCCCTCAGCCCCAGAGCCCGCCTGGGAGATGCTCAGACATGGGAGGCTTTTTAACTAGGGCCGGTTTGTGCTGCTGTGAACAACGAGCCCACACAGACACAGCTCCCGGCTGCCCGCAGTGCCTGCTGCGTGTGCTGCACACACACTTCACCACTACGGCCACAGGTTCCCTCCCCTGGCACACACACGCACAGTCCCCCCGCACGCTGACACCACAGGCTCCTTGCCAGCTCACTTTGCTCCTGTGATGCTCAGCTAGCTCCCCGGGGTGCACAAAACTGGCACAGTTGTCACAGGTGTTTGGAGCTACTGCTCCCCTGCCATGCCGTGCTCCTCACCCATCGCCCATCATATCTGTGGGATACCTTGTCTCCCTGGAGCCGCACCCTTCACACGGGAATCAGGCTAGCAGCACACCCCTGCCATGGACACACGTGTGTGTAGCACATACACACCTGGCACTTGCCAGACACACGCTACACACAAATGCAGCCCTGGGCATCACAGCATTGAAGGATAATTCAGTTTGAAAGAGACCCCAGGACAACTCTAGTCTGGCTTCCTGCTCAAAGCAGGGTCAGCAAAGAGGTCAAATGAGGTTGCTCGGAGCTTTATTTGATCTTATAAACTGCGAGGATGGAGACTGTACAGCCTTTCTGGGCAACTTTTTCCCACACTTGACTGCCTTTGAGGACAGAAAGATCTTCTTTGTATTCAAGCTGGACCTCTCTTCTTTCAACTTATGTTCCTTGTCTCTCATCCTCCCACCAAGCACCACTGTGAAGAGCTTGGCTCTGTATTTTACCAAGACTCACAGGTCCTTTCCCACACAGCTGTTCTGCATCTATCAGCCCAAATCGTTGCCAGAGCTTCTTCCTTTCCAGGTTCAAGGCTGTGCATTTGCCCTTGCTGAACTCCCAGTGTTCCTCCAGGCCCATCCCTCCAGCCTGCTTACATCCCTCTGACGGCAGTCCTCCCCTCAGGCATGGTGATTTGTTTCCCCTCCAACTAAGTGCCGCCTGAAAGCTTGGTGGAAGTGCACCCCATCACCTTCTCCAGGTCATCAATAACCATGCTAAACAGGAGAGGTCCCAGGACAGCCCCCTGAGGCATCCCACTTGGTACCAGCCTCTTGGCAGAGGATAACCCATTAACAAATAACTACTCCCTGTGCCTGACCAGCCAATTATTTTTTGTGTCCATCTGCTTGTCCACCTATTGAGACAACACCACCTTTACTTGGATATCAGAACATCAGGAGACAGTGTTGAAAGCCTGCCTGAACTGGAGATAAATGATTTCCACTATTCTCCCCTCACCCATAAATCCAGTCTTTTTATCCAAGAAGGTGATCGAGTTGTTCAGGCATGATTTACCCTAGGTAAATTCACACTGACAGTTGTGAGTCACCTTCTTCTCCTTCATGTGCTCAGAAATGTGTTTCGAGAGGACCCACTCCAAGGCCCCAATGAGTCTGACCAGCCTGCAGTTCCCAGAATCAATATTTAGGCCTTTCTTTAAGAAGAATGGGGGACCTTGTCTGATCCATACTTCTGTACCCAGCCTCTCCTCCAAGCAGCCTCCCAAACACAAGTCACTTCACAGCTGCATTGCCTCCCACCTGACCAGTCCTATATTTCATTTGGCCTGACCTGCAAAGCTTCCTAAAGGGATGAATGTGGCTTCTCAGTTCTCTGTTACTTTACTCCCACTGTTCCTAAGAGAGACAGAGACAGGGCTGTGTCTCTGAGCCCCAAGGCTGTTATCTTCTCCTTGGGCATCACAACCTGTCACTAAAGGCTTTGAGCTTACACTGCTGCCAAAGGCTGCCCCCAGTGCCTTGCAGTGAGGGAGAAGGGTGCAGAGCAGCCTGCTTCCACCCATTCAGGAAGATAGGACATGGCTGCCTCAGCTGATGGCTCTGCCACAGGATGAGGCCATGGGGCAAAAGCCCAAACAGAGAGAGGGGCCAATTCAGCTCTTTTTCTCAAAAAAAAAGAAACAAAAAAAACAAACCCAAACCCCCAAGGGTTGAGTATTTTAAAGGGAGATGTGCTGCTTTCAAGCTGAAGAGGAATCCATAAGGCTTGGCAAGGCAGGCATGGTGCCTCCTCTGTGACCCTTCATCTTGCCCAGACTGCTGGGCCAAGTTCTTCCACCACCCCGTAGGCACTCGGGTGCCTTGGTGCCCAGGGAGCATTCAATGTACAGGAGAGCAGGACGAGGTTACACATCTTCAAGTAAGATCCTGCTGATTCAGCCCTTAGTCCAGCTCCTCCCAAAGAACCTTGGCCCTGTCTTGTGGTTCTCTGATACATTTCCCCTGACCTGACACAGCTCTGAGAATGCACTTAAATATTCCTGGTTATTTGTTTCTTTTCCCCATTAGATCCACTTTTTTTTTTTCTTTCTTTTACCAAAGCAAGCCAGCAGGGGTGTAATAAAGAGAGCCAGTTGCAAACTGACAGAGGCTGGGAATACCACGAGGATAAAAAAGGCAAGGCATATATGGAAAAAAGCAATAAATGCGCTTAATTACAGGTGTGGCCAGAAATAGCTGCTATTATTAAGGTTGCCAACACTTCCCCTTTCAAGACCCTGTTTTCACTTGCTTGTAACTTTGTCAAAGTTTCACCACTGGAGCAGAAATTTTCCATAGAAAGCGATTGTCTCAGCTGGAATTGGGTCCATTTATTTAGTTCTTTTTTAAAATGGCGGCCCACCACTAGTTTTCCTGGGCTAGAGGGTGCATATTTATGGCCCAGGGGACAAAAGCTGTGGAACTGATGGGCTTTCAAGCAAGGGCTCAGCCTTGGGCAGGATGTCAGTTTCTGTGTCATGGAGGCTGTGTTTTGCCAGCTCCATGAAACACTACTACTCTCCCCCACTAGCACGGACAAATTACATGGTTTTGTTAAACATGGAAAGAAGACTCGTCACAGCTTCACAGCTACAAACTTTTCAACCTTTGCTAACCTGCCCAACCCTTTTGGTTTCTGAGGCTCTCATGACAGCATATGGGCTTTCCCAGGGTGGAGCACTGCAGGAGGAAACTGGGAGGGCTCTCCCTTCTAGAGCTGAAACCTGCTGTTATGCGTCATGAACTGTCTGAATCTCTCAATGCTTTCCTCTGCCCTGTGCTCCCAGCCACCTCTCTTTTGCCTTCTGGGAAGCCTGGTGGAGAAAAGTCCCTGATTTGAATACAGAAGGGATGAAACTCAAGGGAGAGAACCAAAAATGTGGGGAAGAGCAAATGAGACTGGGAGGCAGATGAGACCACGAGGTGCAGGGAAATGCTGGGTCTGTTTGGGAAAGGGGCTATTGCCTGACAGCTGCTAGAGTGACTTGGGACAGCTGAGCAGGAAGACTGGAAGCAGAAAGCAGGGCTGGCTGGGGCAGTGAGATGGGGAATGGGAAGAGCAAAGGAGGGGTGATTGACAGTGGGATGGGGAGAGGGGATGGGAGGAACTCAGCCCATCTGCCTGGGTGGTGGGAGTTTCTAGTGGCAGATGATGGAGCAGAGCTCCTGTCATCCATCCAGCTGCAAAGGAAGGCTTGGGCAATAGGGAGCAGCTTGTGTGGAGTGGGACAGCATGTGGTGGGAAGGCTGGGGCTGACTGGCCAAGGACGTGCAGCTGAGCCAGCCTGGTACTCTCTGGGCAGGATACTGGGCCTGGGAATACAGTGGGAGGAGGAACAGTGAAGGGCAGGTGAGGAGGACCTGGAAGGGGGCAGTGGCTGAGCCCAGAGCCCAGGGCTTCCTTACAAGAAGGGAAACCAAAAGTGGGAAAGCATGAAGAGGACAAGGGAATGAGGAAGGACAGCCATATCAGCATGTCTTTCTGGGGCTGGAGACTTCTCCAGTATCCGAGCAAGGGTCTTCTCCCAAGTCTTCCTCCCAACTCTTACTGTTCCTGTGCTGTTACCCCAAAGGCCACCCAACAGCATGTCACCTCTTGCTGGTCCTGTGCCTTGCTGAGGACAACAGGCAATTGCTGCTCGCTGTTATATCAGAATACACATTTCTCATCACTGAGAAATGTCAGCACCAAGGCTGGCTGTACAACTGCCCTTCAATGTCCTCGTGCATATGAATTACGGTCGAGTCTTTAATTATGTGGCCACAGATTTATTTTCCATGGAACACCTGCAGCACACAGATTAGATGGTGTTCTGGATGAGTCTGGCCTGTGTCATGAAGAAGGCTCTTTGCAGAGACTCAGCATCATCTCTTTTTTTTGTTGTTGTGTTGTTTTGTTTTGGTTTTTTTTCCCCAAAAGTGTGAAGAGAAAGGAATGACTCATTGCTGAGGCAGGTGTGTTCTGGCCTGGATCCTTGCCCCTGCTGCGGATTTCCTACCTGATGCTGAGCGAGTCACTCACAGCAATCTTTTCAGAGGTAGCTATTAGCTATGTTTTATTTATTTTGGCATTTTGCTTTGTTTTTAGCCTTGTGCTATCCTGGGATCCTGATGTCTCATTTGCAGGAGTATTTATTGCTCCCTGCTGCATGTGAAGGGGGACTTGCACCTGACTCTGGAAAATGCTTTAAACTGCAGAGCGCTCTGGAAAGCGCTCAGATCAGCATCCCCACCTTGCAGGCTGCATTTGACCTTCCCTCCAGGAATGCTGGATCTTCTCTAAAATGCTGCTGTCTTGCTCGGTATGAGTATTGTAAAGGCAAATCTATTATTATTTGGAAAGTACTGAGAAAGTAGAGTGTATGTTGTGTAAAAAAGACCCTGTGAACAGCGATCATGGTTTTTGGACTGGGGGCTGCATGTTCTGAATGAGCTGTGAGTCAATGCTTTGAAGAACTCTGTCAGCCCTGCTGGATGTGTCAAGCCACAGGTACCTTCCTCCTCAGGTACCTTTGCTCTTGAATAACAGGTGGCAATGTGTTTGTTCTCATATTTTCTTACTTTCACTGGCCTTGGACAAGTACAACTCCACCACAGTGTCAAAGTTTTGTCTGCTCTTTCCCCGATTGCTCGCACTTCCACGCAAGTGTCTCTGTGGCCAAGTGACCTTGGTCTTCAAAGCAGTGTGTCCTCCTCCAGAGAGTGGGTGAAATGGGATTCTGCTCTTTGTTGATCAGGCAGAGCTGCCAAATGTGACCTGGCAGTTCTCTGAGGTCTGCTAGGTCACTGGAGCTCAGCTTTCCCATGAGTTTTACTAGGTGCTATGAATATCATATACCGTGACTCCAGAAGGCCGTGACACTGTGCATAAACAGCACAACTCTAGCCTTTCTTTTCCTTTCCTACCCGAGGAATGACATGATGGGAAATGGAGAGGCTGGCTGGGTTCCCAGTGAGGTATAGCCCCCTTGGATACACCAGCCCACAAGATTCACCTCAAGACACATTGCCATGGATTCCCTCTACAGTGCTGCAGCGAGAGCACTGGGGACAGCCCAAGGACCTTCGCATGTGAATAGGACAGCAGCCAAACACAGCCCATCTTCTTCTTGCCTGCCTTCAGCAGCAGCACTCCTTGTATCATCCAGGGATGCTTTGACCACATCTGAATCCTGTGAAAGGTAGACATGAGGTGTCCCAGGTGCAGGGCCCCCGGTTGCTGAGCTGAGGGGTTTGGACTCCCTTCCATGTTCTTGCACCCAAATATCCCTTCCAGGCAAACCAGGGAGACAGGATGAGGTGAGGCCTCCTGGGGCCTCATCTGGGATGTTGTTTAGAATATGTGAGCTGCGTCTCACCGCTGGGTCTGGGAGCCTAGACAGCCTTCCAGGTGCTGCTGTCTGAGCAGTCTGAGTGTACCTCCGTTGTTGTATTGTGGTGCCTAATACAGTGGTAACCTGAGGAGGTATTCATCTTTGGAGAGGTGCATAGAGGAAAAAAAGGTGCTGCAGCTGCCCACCACTTTGATCACTGAAGAGGAGTGGAGATGGCCCAGCAGAGTTTGTGAGCATGGATTCTGCTTGTCCCTCGACTTTATTTCCACCCCAACCCAATCCTGGCCGCTCTCCAGTTGGGATCCTGCTGCTGGTGTTACATGTAACAACTTTCCTTTTCCAGACACTGGGGCAGAAGTTACCTGTTGCACCACTGCTCTGATGGAGACAGGGTCCCTGCAGTACTGGCTGCTACATGCATAGCCAAAATCAGCAGCCCCTGGCCCAGGCTCCCTAATAAAAATTACTCCATAAGAAGAGGTGTAACTAGGCAATGCTTGGAGAGAGGTGGGTGTTAATAGATCACATGGCTAGCCAGCACTAAAAGCTTGATTACAATTCAATTAAGGGAATGTTTCTAATTAAAGAGTTCTTATTTTAAGCTGTCAATGATTAAAATAAAGGTAGCTGAAGTGTCCGTACACACTCCGATTTCATCCCCAAGGGCTGCATCTATGTTTGGGATTTCTTCAAATTCCCTCCCGCTGCCTCAGTCAGCAACAGGAGGAGAGTTGGTATGGCCACTGTCCTCCCAGACCTTGCACCTGCCTGCCAAGCAGTGTCACCCCAAACTCTGCTCCCATGAGGCATGCTGAGAGCTGCTTTTCCTGGGTGCTGATTCAGATTCATCCTTCCAGGCTCTGTATCAGGGCCCACCTCGCTCAGTGCCTGCATGAGCCTGCCACTTGCAGCAAAGTCACGAGCAGTGCTGAGCTTTGGCAAATCCTTTCTCCGCTGATGTGCACCCGCCCAGGGAAGGAGAGCAATCCTTGGCCGGATCCAGCCCTGGCTGCATACTATTACCTGCCTTCCCATCTGCTCACTGTTACATAAGCTGTGAAAAAACAGAGGTTCAATGGAGCATGTGTAAGGAAATGTCATTACTACGAAAAACTCAATTAAATTTTAAATTCTCCAAGTGGAGGCAAAGTTCTGTAATAAAACAAGCCCAGCAGTGAGAGAGGGAAGCAGCACTGGTTCCCAAAGGCTTGCATAAATGAGGAACTATTCCCAAGTCTCAATGGCCTGTCAAGGCAGCATGGGCACTGGCTGGCAGTGGGATTCAGAAGGCTGCAGCCCCCCATCTTGGTACACCTTGAAGCAATGGCTGCTCTCTGCAGCGCACAGTGCCAGTACGGCTGCAGCTTGGGCCTCTTGGTGCCAACAGCTGTGCTTACATTGTGTTTCTGGAAGCTGACATCAGGGTCCTGGCTTGGAAGCACCTAAGGGCTGTTCTGGTATGAGGGCTCCTCAGCTCTTCCCCGTCACACTTGTCTCCCACTGCATGAACTGGGGTTCTTGACTTTGGGATGGCTGTGCCAGAGCAGCTCCTGGACTCTGGCGAAGCATCCTGGTGCCTCCAAAGCTGGGCAGCATCTGGCTCTTGCTCCACAAGACCCTCTGTCCCCCCCAGCTCCCACTATACTGGCCTCCAGCCTTTCCTGCAGTCCTGCTCCCAGAGCTCTCAATAGCACCTCCATTCTCCTTTGCACATCCAGCCCCAATCTCGTAGCAGCCCCCAAATAATTCCCCAGCCTGGGCTCTGCTCCTACACCCCCATACAGGTCTGATGCATCCTGGCTGCTCCCCCTGACTCAGCTGGCCTTCGGAGGTGCTCTGGGGCTTGCTGTGCCCACCTGACCCCCAAACACCCCAGGGTCTGGGGGGTAGCCCCAGCTTTGCACCCATCTGTTGATGCGTGGCTCGTGGACCTCTGTCTGTCCCCATTAGGGTTTACGTGTGTGCTTCCTTACTCGTGTGGATTTGCAGGTGCTTCACCCAAGGGGCCTCCCCACTCCTGAGGGGCGTGGGCTGAGGAGGAGCCCTGACACTGAGGGGCTGGGGCGGCTCTGATGCCTCATGGGCCTGGTCGACCCCCGCTCGACATCTGCCACCAACTCGATGGGACCCAGGACCCTCGTCTGACCACCCCCATGCGGGGCCACCCTGCTGTGGAAACTGTGGAGACTGTGGACTGCCATGGGTGGGCTGTTGCCCCACTCTGAGGAGAAACCTTCAGAGGGGTGGCGTCCCCCCAAACCGAGCCCGTGTGTGCGTGGCCCGCTCGCCGGAGTTGAGGGACGGCGGGTGGGAAGGCGTCGGGAGCGGCGGCGGTTGCGCCTTTAACGGCGGGCGGAGGAGGAGGCGGAGGAGGAGGAGGGCCGGGGCTGCGCTGGGTGACATCAGTGGGTTTGGCTCCGGGGCTCAATGGAAACTGGGTGAGCGCCGGGCTGTGCCGAGCACACGCCGGCTGGAGGGGACGGCGAGCGGGCGGGAGGCGGCAGGCAGCGCCGCGCCGCGCCGAGCCGAGCCGAGCGAAGGAGGGACGCGCCGGGCACGGCCGCCACCAGCCCTCCCCAATCCTCCGTCATC
>VWZT01000559.1:779574-800994 GCA_013397055.1 Pachycephala philippinensis
GGGGGTTAAACCTGTGGTAGGGGGGGTGGGAATGAGGGATGGCTTTTTAAATTTTACATGTATAAATAATACATAGAGGGGTGATATAAATTTCACATATAAGAATATATATTTTATGCATACAATTTTCTTTCTTCTTGTAACAGTAGACCTGAAGATCAGATGATAAGGGCGGAAGCTGTAGATGGTGGTGGGGGTACGTGTGTGTAGTAAAAGCAAATGGGATAGGTGTTTGAACTCCTGGAGCAGTTGTTGAGGGGGTGGGNGGGGGTGGGATGTGTGTGTCCTGCCCTCTTACCAGGAATCCAGGCTGTCGCTCTCTGGCTATCCTCTGCCCAGGTTTTCTACGCACACTTGTGTGTGTGTGTTGGGGGGGAGATAAGGCAAAATGACAGCTGTGCGAGACCATGATTTTTTTTGCTCCATTATCCTGCTTCCCGCTTCCACCCCCGCGCCCCCGAGCATTTTTTAGATTCCCCTTTGGAGCCTGTTGCTTAATCAGCTACAAGGGCTGCTGCCTCGTTGTGTGAGAAACCCATCTTAACCTGGCTCCTGCCTGTCCCAGAAGAGTGGGACCGAATTTAGGTTTGGGACTGTGGTGTTGCAGAGCAGTACCTGCTGTGTCCTGGTGCGGGACCTCTTGCCCGGTCTCTGCTGTGTGCTCGGCTGTGGTGGCCCCAGCTGGGAGTTGGACTCAAGTGGAAGTGTTCGGGGTTCACAGGCCTGGGTAAACACTCCATGAAGGAAGGAGGATCGAGAGCTGTCTTCTTGACAGTGGTGTGACGGGTTCCCGGGGACACAGACCTTTGATCGTTTATTGGAGTAGGAGTGTAAGCAAGTCAGATGTATGTTAATGTGGTTATACAGAACAGCAGGCAGCGGATAAAAATCATGTCTGTTTGCTGCGCCCTCACCCAGGTACGCCTGCCTCCTGGTTCGGTTCCCAAGGCTCTGCCTGCATTCCTTGTAGTAAGAAAGTCAGAAATAGCCACAGGGTTTTGTAGATTTCAGATGCACAGAAACCCACATGCATAAGCAAATGCTAGGTGAGGGGACTCCACCTCTGAGTGTTTTGTGTGTGGTTTCTGGTGACTGGAGCTCTGCTTTCAGGGTTCACAATGTCCCCTGAATGCCTTGATAGGATTATTTCCCTGTACATCTCCGCAGCCCGTCCTTTCTTCTTTCTGTAATCCCATCTCCTGGGGCAGGAGAAGCAGCTCTGGGTTTATAGTATGCCCAGAATCCTGTAGCTGGGATTATTTTTTTGTACTTCTGTCTCACAAGGCCATTCCTCCCTTCTTTCCTTCAGCGATGCTTCCTTCCCACCAAGCTCCAGCAAGGGAAAGTTCCTCGCACCCACTTGTGAAAACATGAATCATTCCTCACCTTTCCTGTCCCCAACAGGCTCTGTGTCTGCATTTTGTACGCTAATAATGTGGCATTGCATAAATTAGGACTGTGGCAAATCCTTCTAAAAGGAGACACATTGCCTGTCTCAGGAAGAGACATGGTTCCTAGAATAAGTTGGTGGCCATAGAAGAGGCAAGGGAAAGAGGGCTGTTAAGAGGGGAACTGCTGGAGCTGTGTTTGCAGCAGAAGTTGAGGTTGGCAGAGAGAACAAACTCTGTGGCTGTGGTCCTTCCACCTAGTTGGTTTTCTGTGGAAGGTGAGTAGGCTGAGCCTGGGCATGTTGGTGGGGTATATCAGGTCAAAGGGTTAGCTAATCATCTCAGGTGAAGGGATGAGGAAAGGCCTGAGCTGCTAAAAACAAACAGCCGGCACACCTAGGTAGGCAGGAGAGATGGAGAGGCTCAGGTAGGCCAAAGGAGGTGGTGATCCCATCAGCAGAAGCGTGTGGAGATAAGCAAGTGGTGTTCCTAGTCAGTGTGTGCCTCGCAGGGTTCAGTTCAGCGAGATGTCTCCTGCCTGTCCCCTGTGCTGGCCCCTGCCTAGGAGCGATGGAGTCGCTTGCTCCTGGCTGTCTGTCTCTCACAGTCCTTGGGTCCTGTGCTTCACCACCACCGAGGTGTTGCAGTAGGGCTGGGCCAGAGAGAAACTCCTGATAGGGTTTATTATGCCTGACCCTTCTGGTGTCTCATGAGGCTACTTCTGTCTCGGTGCCAGGTACTGTAGGGTACAAGGAGCAGTACCTTTCTACAGTAGTGTGGCGTGATCATGCCCTGAAACCTTCTTAGGAGGGGTTTCCTGTATCCCTCCCCAGTCTCTGAACAAAATGATGAGGAAGAGATCCAATCATGCTTCATTCTAATAATGGGAACATGGAAAAAACATGCTTGAGAGTGTTCTGTTCCTGCAGTGTTCCTTGCTCATGCTGTCCCTGGAAGTTCAGGAGATAAGAAGTGATAGAAGCCATGTAGAAAGTGAAGTATTTTAAAATCTAAAACTACTCAGCCTCTGGGTGAAGTGGGGAAGACTCTTCTGTAGTCTTACATGATTCACTTCCTGTTTCTGCTCTGACGCTGTTCGTTCTGTGCTTCTTTTCTCAGCACGACTGAACCATGGAGCTTCGAGTGGGAAACAAATACCGGCTGGGCAGAAAGATTGGCAGTGGTTCGTTTGGAGACATTTACCTAGGTGAGTGTGAGAGTCTGCCTCAAGGTTGGGTTTCTCAATTGCATCATTGTTTTGGGGTTGTTTTTCTTGCCCATTGGTATTTGTGGGCACCATGTAAGGTTGGAAGGGGTGGAGAAGAGAAGAAACTTAAGGAATACTGCTAGTTGCTGCTGGCCTTCTCATGGCAAAGAAAGTGGGATGAGCTTAGCTTTGCCTTACCACATACTGGAGACACAGTGGTGGTTGATCAGACTGATTTAGATTTGGACTGTTTGGGGCATATTTGTCATACACCCTATTCCAGCATTCTCACTTCCTTTTCTTGAGCTGGGGTGTGTGTGGGTATAAACTCTGTTCACAGAGTGGGTGGTGGAAAGGGAGGACATAGCTATTCCTTCAAGGGTAGAAGGAGTACAATTTTGGGAAGACTGGTAATGGAAGAGGTGGTCCAGGACCTGTAAGAGAGAGGTCTGAGACTAGGAGGTGTAAAACAGGTCAGAGAGCCTGGCCTGGTTGAAGTCCTGAGGCTCAGATCTGTTAGATCTGTAATGGGATTTAGAGTTAATGTCTGGAATGACCTGAGCTGGAAGCTCAGTGGACAGAGCCCATGAGGTGCTGGGTTTCCTGTTACCACAGCAGGTCACCTGGGTAGTTCTTCCAAGCCAGTGTGCTGATGTGTAGATATGTTCCCTGATGCTTTGCCTGCTCATGTTTTTATTGGCTCAAATCATGTAGGGCCAGAGTGGCGAGACTACCCAGCAGCCTGCTTGATCCCTCCACGAGGGCTCGTGTTACCTGTGTCTGGTTCTCACCACTAGCTGTTTAGCTGTGGTCCTGCAGGCCAGCAGGAGTGCTGCCCTCTGCTTTGGTTGTCTGCACCCTTTGGGTACTTCCAGATGGTCGTCATGTGCTCCTTGACTGTTAATTTGTTCAATTGAGTTGTATTTTGCTTCCCGGTACATCCACCACTCCACACTTTTGCTGGTCCTTCAATTTTGCCTCATTTGTTCATCTGCTGAGCAGCTTGGAGCCAACACTGCATTTGAGGTGTGGCATTTCCAGTGCCTGGCAGTGGAGGGCTACCCTCGAGTGATCTGTAATGTGATGCCTCTGCATAGGCTGCTTTGGGTCTCCTTGGCTTCCCCCATCACCAACACTATCAGGTGTCAGAATTGGCCTTAACACGCTGTCAGCTGTATTGTAGGGAGCTCTTCTAGGATCTCCGACATCTTCCCATCCCTCCCCAAATCCCTTTCGTTGAATACCTCTAGTTCAGATTACTTTCTCCTGTGATTGTAAATCACCGTCTGTTTTCAACCTCTGGTTTTTATCTCCAGTTCCCTCTTGCTTTATTATTCTCTCTTGATTGGTGTTGGCAGCCTCTCTTGATTAAGTGTCCTGTGGGAATCATCAGTAACAGGCTTTGTTGCCACCTTTATCCAGAACATGAACAAAGATGATAAATAATGGATCTGGGATCCCAGTTCCAGTGTGTGCTGCCTTTACTGCAGCCTGTTCCTGTATGCTGCTCCTCTGTGACCCTCCAACCAGTTAGTGTCTTGGGTGACAGTGCTTTTAATTCCCAGGTGCTAGGGATTGAGGGGTGATAGCTCGGACACAGCATTTTCCACCTATGCTAGGGCTTGAAGCCTTCCAGACCCTCTCTAAGACAGTAGAAACTGTCAGGCTCTTGCAAAACATCTGGGGTTTTGAAGAAAGGAGGTGCTGAACGGAAAGGCCTCATCCCGTGTTCCTCTGTACCACGTAACAGGTCATCGACCTGTGCAAAGCAGGTATGGAAAATAACCTCTGGTGAGTGGGTTGTGCCTGCCATGCCTGTCACCAAACAGAGGAAGCTCAGTGCCCCGGTGTGGCGAGCACAGTGGGATTCAACCAAGTTACTTGAATGCAGTATCAAAGCCCTTGTGATGTTCATTGAGGTGCAAGCCAGCGTGTTTTGAAGCAGTGATAGCGAGACTTCTTGGAGCCTGGGTGACTCCCCAGCCTGGAGGGATTGGGCATGTAGTCTGTGGTGGTGCGTCTGGAGGACGCTTGTGCTCATGCTGTACTCTCACAGCCTGCTCTGCAGACAGAAGAACTCATTCACGAGGACTTCTCTGCTGCACCAGGTTCACCTCATGGTTCTCTCCTTTGATAATGGTGTGGACATGGAGCAGGCCTTGTCTGTCTCTGTGGATTAGCAGGGGCTGTATGGTTTATCCTCATCTTTCTTTCAGGTTGTTACTACCTTCAGCTGCTCTGTAACCAGTGGGTGCTGTGTGCTGTCCTCTTTGGGATTTGTTTTAGGTTTTTTGTCTGTCAGAAGGAAACTTGGATTTCTACATGGGCAGAGACAAAGGATGGACTGTGTTAATCCTTAGCTGGGGCTTGAAGCACAATGCCTTTCTTCCGTGCCCTACTTTGAGGGATAGATGTGCTAGGTGAAATATTCTCCCCCCATTGGTTTGAGAGGGTGGGAAATGAGATCATGCTGCCCATGGGCCTTGGCTAGCCCATTTACCTCTAAAAATGCTCATTCAGAAGAGCAAAACCCAGTTTGCAGAGGAATTGCCGAGACCTTTGGGCTGCTGGAGGGGGAGGTGCTTTGTCAGAGGTGCTGGCCAACAGGCAGGGCAGGGTTGCCGGACGTGTAGGAATCGTTTGGCCAGGATGCACACTGGTGGTGGAGAGGAGCTGGGCAGACAAAGCATGCTGGGACCTGAGCTGGCTGGGGACAGTTCCTGGTGGCAGGCTCCTCCCTTGCCGGGAGGGGAGTGCCTTCCCTTTGTTTCCTGGCTTGTTAACTCTCTCTCGCCCTATCTGCCTTCATCCATCTGTTCCCAGCCCTCCATTCTTCCCTCGGCAAGCTGTGGAGAGGAGCGCAGGCGGTGGGGAGCGCGGGGCCTCTGCCTGTTGCCCCCGATGCTCCAGGAGGGTGGTGTTTATTGTATCAGACATGCAGTCAGGATTCCACTCTGAAAAGATCCTGTTCAGCCGGTGACATCCTCTGTCCCCGGGGCCCCTGTTTCAAAGAGCTTGTGATGAATGAGTTGAATTTGTGCAGCCCCCACAGCGGAGCGAGACTGGGGGAGGATGTTAGGAATTTTCCCCGATCCTACATTCAGTCTCTCGAGTGGCTGAAGCTAGCAGACTCTGCTGTATTTGTCTGAAACACGGTGCTTTCCAGTCTGTAAAGAGAGCACAGAACTGTTGCTTTTGTACTTGTAGCTTTAAAAAAGATGGTGGTCGAAGCATGGAACAAAGGATCAGAAAGACTGCTGCCCTTAAATTCCCTCCTCGCTAGTGGTGGTCTCGATCTGGGTGCATCTCTAGCTAAGAAATGGTACAGGGAGCAACTTGTAGACATGGTGAGGTTTGGAGAGGGAGCAAGCCTAAGGTGTTCATTCATTGACCCCCTCAGCAAAGGATAGGTCAGATTGGTCCAGAGAAGGACCACAAAAATGGTTAGAGGGATGGAGCACCTCTCTTATGAGGAAAGGCTGAGAGAATTGAGATTGTTCAGCCTTGGAGAAGAGAAGGCTTTGGGGTGACCTAGTTCCAGCCTTCCCTCCCTGAAGGGAGCCTACAAGAAAGACTGGGAGAGACTTTTTGCGAGGGCACGTAGTGATAGGACAAGGGGAATGCGTTTAAACTGAAAAAGGTTTAGATTAGATATTAAGAAATTCTTTACTCTGAGGGTGGTGAGACACTGGAACAGGTGCCCCAGAGAAGCTGTGGATGCCCCATCCCTAGAAGTGTTCAAGGCCAGGTTGGATGGGGCTCTGAGCAACCTGGTCTAGTGAAAGGTATCCCTCATGGCAGGGGGGTGTTGGAACTAGGTGATCTTTAAGGTCCCTTCCAACCCAAACCATCCTCTGAGTCTACTTGTGCTCTTCTAGGCCACAGGGTTGTTTCTTCTTTCTCTAACACCTGTGTTTGGGCTATGGAGAGTGTGGGGCTGAAGGCCATCTGAGCATTTGAGTTGCACATTTACATTTTGACGAATCTGACCCTTCTTGATGCCTGCCCCTGCTTTCCCTTTTCCAGCTTTATGTGCCCACAGGTAACACTCCCTACCTGCAGACAGCCTAGTAGATGGATGCATCTTCATGTTTCTAAACACCCAGGGTAGTGTGGAGATGAGAACTCATTCATGTTTCCACTGTTCAAATTCTGGAAATAGGGTTCATTGGAAATGCTAATGCTGCAAAAAGAGAGACTCATCATTGCTTGTGTGTCAGGAAATATATTAGGAGAGGGAAAGATTCTCCCCGGGGAACAGACAAGGGAGCTGCTTCAGAGGATTTGGAGGAAAGTCTTCACAAAGGCAGGGGAAAGAGACAAGGGAAGGAAGTGCTCTCATGTTTTTTGGATGCCCTGGGTGTTTCCATGCTGAATGAGGGCCAGTGGTTGAACACTAATTTAAAAGGGAGATGGATACTAGTCTGTTTTCTTGCTCTTTTCCTCCTTGTACCCCCTGGTGCTTTGTAGAAGGGTCCTGTGGTGGAGTGAAGGGAAGGTACAGACTTGTTTTTTGGCCACCAGTTTTTAAGTGGAAAATGCCAGCATCTTTTCAAAAGTAAGCTTCGGGCAATTGTGTCTACCTCTCAGGATGGCTTTTTCCCTTTCTCTTCTCCTGGATTCTGCGTTAAAATCTGTATTAAATTAATCCCATTGGTTCTTCTTCCCCTCCCTCAGAGCACCCTAAATAATTCCTCTCCCTCCTTAGTGTTTACAGCCTTCAAATATTTGCAGACTGTTGTCATGTCCCATTCTTCCTCCCCACCCTTCTTAGTTGTATCTCTTGTCTATGTTACATATTTAGCTCTTTTAATCTTTCTTAGTAAATCAATCCCCCTAGGCCCCGATCATTTTTGTTGCTCTCTCACAAATTCGTAGCAGCTTGTCTGTCTCAACCCGGCACTGCAGCATCTAGATTATGTGTTTTTGCTAGCAGGCAGCTCTTGGCTAACTTTGTGTACAAGCCAGAACTCTTCAGCTGGAGATGGATCTCTTTAGGATCCACGGGGAGAAGCAATCCAGTTGTGTGAACATTTCCTTCTTCTCTTCAGTCCCTGGCTCTGGAGGCAGTGTGTGAAAGAGGATAAATGAAGAGATTTATCTGGAGCTTGTCCTTGTGTACTCTTAAAGTCTTATCACAGAGTTCAGGAGGCACAAATTAGCCAGACCTACCAAAACGAGCTGTGGGATATCTGCAAAACATCACCTTTGACTCCAGCTCATGTTTGGCATGCATGTTCTGGAGTAGTTTATTTTATGATGGTGTTCGTAAGCTGCTCCTGATCAGCTGCTCTCTGATTTGTGTTTAAGTGCAATTTCTAATAGTTCCAGATACGAGGAAGGGCTTGTCAGTGTGTGTGAAGCAGGCATGGCGGGGGAGGAGAGAAGCAAGTCTTGAGTGTCATTCCCGTGACCCGTGTACAGATATTCCTTCTTTCCATTTTAGGATGATGTGAAACATCTGGAATCCTTTCAGCTAGTACAAGAAAAAGAGCAGCCTGTTCCTTCTTTGACAGTGCACTTTGGGACCAGAGTGCTGGCTTTTGCAGCTGGCAGCTCAGTTGTTTTCAGAGTGAAGTGTGTGGGGTGATGGTTTAGTGTCATTGCAAAGTATCCAGCAATACCTTCAACAAAGGTGTCTGGGCAGCTTAATTCAGGACCGGATTCTGCTTATTTTTCATGCTTCTAATTTGGGATATAGCAAATGTTTCTGTGTTGGCAAAAGATAAAGGTATTATTAAAACCCTCAGGAGAGGGAGAAGCTGGGGATTTAGAAATCGTCTGTATTGAGCAGGTCAGTGTTGTGGAGAAAACAGAGAGAGCTGAGATGTTACTAGTGTCTCCTCCTGAACTAATTGAGTTTTTTGAAATGATGTAACTGAGGTAACCCATAATTTTGCTGGGGAAGAGATACTCTGTATCACTGCCTGAGGGGCTGCTTGGGTTCAGGGGCGAGGTTTATGATCAGAGGAAGCTAAAACTTCCACTCTGTTTAGGTGCTGTTGTTATGTACAGATTGACCTTCCAAAGTCTGGCACTTTTTGAGATAACAAGGCAGTTCACATGTAGGATTGTTGTTCTAGCCTGACCTCAGGATTGGACTTGGTTTCCTATTCACGTGCCTTTTTCTGGGCTTGCGTTTGCAAATGGCAGTGCTGGGAACTCCGTATGAAGTTGAAGTGACTGAATCTCATTTCTGTCATAGAGAATAAATTTCAGGGCAGATCTTAAGGTTTTGGCATCTTTACAGGCCTTGTTAAAAGTGTTTAACTTCAGTGGAAGCTTGTGCAATCTTCATTTCACTCTCATTCCTATGCAGGAGCCAATATTGCGACTGGTGAAGAGGTGGCCATCAAACTGGAATGTGTCAAAACCAAGCATCCCCAGCTGCACATTGAAAGCAAGTTCTACAAGATGATGCAGGGAGGAGGTGAGATGGGGAGGAAAGGATGGGGCTGGGGGAGTGGTTGGAGAAGGAAATTATTCTGGAGGGCTTTAGAAAAGAAATGATTGGGTGTTACACATGATCTTCTCAGCAGGGGATGCAACATCTATTCTCTCTGTTCCCTGGGCTTAATCTTTTTCTTTCCCCAGTGGGTATCCCCTCCATTAAGTGGTGTGGAGCAGAGGGGGACTACAATGTGATGGTGATGGAACTCTTGGGGCCCAGCCTGGAAGATCTCTTCAACTTCTGTTCCCGCAAATTTAGTCTCAAGACAGTTCTGCTCCTGGCAGACCAGATGGTAAGTTTCTTCTGAAGCATTTGAGCCTACTCTCCTTTTCCATGCCTTTTCACCCCCACACACTCCCCTCCCATCCCCTCTGCTTGAGAACTGCTGTATCCCAGGCTTTCTTCATTTAGCACAAGTGGCTGCCAGCTTTCTATTTCTTGATGATGTTGGGGGCCTGGAACCTAGACACTGGTGGCTTTTCCTTATCTCCATCCCTCCTTCCTTTGCCTGCTGCTCGCCTTGTGTTAGTGTTGCACACTTAGATACTTTTGCCTGCATGATGAATTATTGGCACCTATCTTAATTCCATTGCTCGTGCCCTGGATTTAAAACCCTTAGCTCTTCTGGACAGACCTGTTCCTTTCCCGGCCTGGCTAAGTTCAAAAGTTGACAGCTGTCAATGCTGAAGCTCAAAGTTTTAGTTCATTTAGACTTGCTTCCCATCCTTCCTTGTGATGTTAATGGAGACCTTCCCAGAGTGAGGACTGGGCTGGTGTGCAGGGTTAAATTCCATCTCCAGATCCTGCGGCGTCCCGAGAGTGTCTTTTCCTTGGCTGTCATCTCTGGTATTCTCTGCAAAGTGTTCTTTTCTTGCTCTGACAGGCCGGTGTCTTGGACAGGGTACTATTTTTAACAGATGCAGTTAAAATAAGTTTGTTTCTTGCTTGTCTCACTACTTATATATTTATTTATCTATCCCTCCTCCAGATCAGCCGTATTGAGTACATTCATTCCAAGAACTTCATCCATCGGGATGTAAAGCCAGACAACTTCCTTATGGGCCTTGGCAAAAAGGGCAACCTAGTATACATCATTGATTTTGGTTTGGCCAAGAAGTACCGAGACGCCCGGACCCACCAGCACATCCCTTACCGGGAAAACAAGAATCTGACTGGCACAGCCCGTTATGCCTCTATCAACACCCACCTGGGAATCGGTGAGCCTGCTTGCTGTTGCCCCTTGGTGGGGCTTTCCAGGGGAGGTTGTATGTCCCCAGAAGGAGGGGGTTGGGTTCTCTGCCTGACTCCACTGCCACCTGCCTTGAGATGGTGGGCAAATAACTCAAACGCTATGCCTGTGTTACTTCTGCTGCTGTGGTGGCACTCGGAGCTCCTGAAGACAGAAATCATCTCCTGCTCAGTGTTTGTGCACTGCTTAGTGCAGGGGGCCCTGCTGAACGTGAAGGCTGTGACCTCCCCGACTCTGCTCCTACTAAACCTGCCTTTGCACAGTTTTTGCAGGCTGATTAGATGTGTGAGGGAGACATTCACAGGCACTGAGCCTCTAGGAATATGTGCAGTTGAAACCTGTCTTTCTGACTCCTGAGTGCCGTCCTTAATGATTGTTCTGTGGCTGTCAGAGCTGGAAGATAGAAGCCCACTGCAATATGGTGTTACCCATCATTGAGGATGGGGATGTGCTGGAAATGTACAAGAAGCAGGAATGAGGGGAGGCTTCCAGCTGCCTGGACACTCCTGTTTTGTGATTGAGGATTGGCTGTCACAGGCCTTCAAAACACAAATGTGTCTGTGAACTGCACAACCGCACTGAGGCAGCTGCAGGGAGGTAGGGCCCTGCCCTTAATGTGTGTGGTTAGTACTGAAGGGACGAAAATAGGCTGGAAAAGAGTTCCGAGTGTTCAGTTGGGTCTTACACTGGTGATGACCATCATGCCAGGTTTGGTAAAAACCTTGTGCAGGTTAGTACCCACCGCGCTTAAACCTCCTGAAGTCACCGAAACTCCTGTCCCTGGGAGTCAGCCCCTGGTGGCTGTGAGGAACATAGTTAAGAACCCCTAGTTTTCTCTTCTGTTCTCTGCCTGAAAACTTCTTTCCAGCATTTGACCTCAAATTTTAGCTAAACTTTGTTCACAGTGTGAGTCTTCCTTAGTTACCGTAGGGTCCATTCTGAGCAGGCTGACTTGGTTCTGCTATTGACTGGCAACTCTAAGGAGCAGAAACATTGAAGCTGTCTTGCCTGTTGGAGCCAGGGAATTATCTGCTGTGCTTGCAGATTGTTTATATCTCTGGGAGGCCCTTCTTCTGAAGTGGATAACCTGGGAATTTGAAAATCAGAGCGAGGCACTCAAACCTTTTAAACTAACAGCTTTCACAGGATTTCACATCCTCACTCTTCCTGCATTCTCCCCTCTTGCAGATATTTCTCAGATATCTGAAGTCAATACTTGGCCTGGAGAAAATAAAGCGGTTTCCCACTGTCTTCCTTGCTTAATACTATATAACTTTAGATGGAGAATGCTTTATTTGTATCAAAACAGGGAGTGTTGTGTGTTGAGAGTGGGCTGTGATCTCCTGACCTCTTCCATGTTTTAAAAATAGTTCTTGTAGAGCTTTCCGAGTTGGCCTTCTGTATTTTGGCTTGACCTGCATATATATAACTGACTCTCCACTGAATTCTCAGTCAAGATTTCCACAGCCATGGTAACTGCCACAAGGAGACATGCACAAAATAATTCTCACTACTATGTCTGTCCATTCTTTTGTGTGTGCCTGCTCTGCCTGAACTGATCACGAGAGGCTAAATGTCTGGTTGTGGCTTTTGAACGACTTCATTATTCATTCCACCCCAACTTAGCCCTTTACTACTGGTGCTTGGCTTGTGTGTCAGGATGAACAAACAATGTCTAAACAGTAATCCGAGGGCAAATTGCATATGCCATCCGTCTGAGTGCAGCCGCCGCTCTCTCCATGCCCTTTGCTTTGGGAAAGTCTGGGTGTGAGTTACTCTGCGCAACAGGTCTCGGGCGTATTATCTCCACGTTGCAGATAGTTGCCCTGAACGGCATAAAGGTTACATGGCTTGCCTGGAGGAAAGGGGGCGGGGGGTGTTTGGGTTTCAGCTGCAGTTCCTGTTTCTCAAGACCTTGCCACGGGGTATATGACAGAGATATTTGTGAGTTAGCAGCATTGCCATGGGAACCATCACTCTGAATTTTTGGACTTTTCAGAGACTAAATTCTCTGTCTTAATGTTACGTTAATGTGGTCTAGGGAGAGGGAAGGAACCAGGTGCCAGGCTATTTGTGTGACAGGAATAGCAAATGAATAAATGCCTTTATTTGAATTTGCAAGCTAAGGGTTGGGCATTCCGATGTCTGGAGGAAACACATTCTTTTCACAGTGACTGGGGAAAAAAGTAGGAGGCGAGATTGGGGAGGGTTTCCACAGCTGGAGACTTGCCGTTGGGGGAGTCATTGGACTGTGCAGGCTTTGGTTCACGCATTCCAGTCAATTTTCACATGCTCTAGGGATGAGAGTCCCCTGCACTCACTGTAGCCTGTAAGGTCTGAAATAGATGCCCGGGGTGCCCAGGAGACAGTCTTGGAAGAAGCCTGGTGGGCTCTGTCTGGGTAACAGGAGGCTGGGGTTGGGGGGCAGTGCCTTCCCAAATGAATGTCCTCAATGGCATTGGTGTGGGCTGTGCAGATCGTAAGTCCTCCTGCTCATCCTTCCCTCTGTCACCCATCCCAGATTCTTGTGTGTTTTTAAAGGCTGTTGCCGTGCAGTGGGGAGAGAAAAGGGAACTCTAGTCCAGCATATGCAAGATCAGATCTGAGTTTGTAATCAGGAAAACATTGCTTGGTTAAGCCTGCTTGCAGCTGGGCTGGCTCCAGGGAAGACAGCTGATTTCTAGGGAGTGCTGCATGGGAGCAGCATCACTTGGATAGGATCAGAGTGGAGGAAAACACTCTTTTGACAGGGGGACCAACAGACAGTTTAGGCTGCAAAGAAACACGCTTTGTCATGAACTTTGTGTCCAAGGCAACCAGTCCTCAGTCTTCGGTCTTTGCCCAAGCATGTCTTTTCCTGTCCTGCCACTCAGCCCTGACTTGGCTTCTGAGGACCCTGCTTTGGGCAGGGATTGAAGGTGTGGGCTGGCTGGGAACCTTGCTGGGGGTGGGAGGGAACTGGCAGGAGGTTGCTCACAGAGTGGGTTGGGTTTGAGAGGTCATGCTAGGTTGTGTGGGAAAGCGACCTTGTGTTTTCTATTGGAAGGGGTTTTGGGAAGGAGGGAGGAAAGGATGAGGGTCNTAGGAGAGCTGAGACAAAATGGAGAGAGGAAGTGTGGTATCACAGGTCATGACTATAATCATGCTTCTGGACTGACTTGCTCAGTGCAGGCATTCACGTCACTTGTATTTCTCTTTTCAAACTCCAAGGTGAGATTTTTTTTTTTCCCCCCACCTGCAGCCCAGGGACGCTGTGAGAGTTAGTCACTGATTGTCACGTTTCTAAAAGTGGAAAGTAGTAACACTAAATAATGTTTCCTTGGTGTGTAGAGGTAAAGTTTTATTTCTAAGTCTTTGCTGTTTAATGTTACCTAGTATCCTGAGGATGTTGGTGTATTAGGCCCTGCAAAAAAAGTAATTAAATTTCGGGAGATGTGTAATAGTAACTGAAGATGAAACAAAGAAACAGGATGTAGGAACTGTTGTCCTCTACCCTCCTCCAAGGTTTAATTCAGGATCTTGTAGGTACGGTTACAGATCACAGACTGCTACAAGGTTTTGAGGTAGCTGCACAACTGTGACCCATCATGTTGGTACTTCAGGCTCATCACAGGTTTGGCTCTCACTGAAGTTGTTGAAGTGGGCTACAATGACCACACGTACGTGAGGTGCTGAACATCGGGAATGCAGCGCAGTCAAACGCTTACCATTCCACATTTTAATAATTAGGTGTTGTGCTTCCAGTTGTTTTTCCTTGATCATATTGCTGTGTTAAGACACAGTTAAGGTGTGTTTGCATGCACGTAATGGATACTAGTCAGCTTCCCAGTTTGGTTTTTACCCCTCTCATTGCCTTTCGTAAGGGCTCATAGCATCCCCCACTGTCTTCAGGCTCCCTAATCTCAAGTCTCTAATTCTGGCCTTCCCTGAAGTGCTAAGACTGTGCCCAGGCATATGTTCACAGAATGTATCCCATTCTGAATGGGATTGGTGGCTGTGCTCAAAAGTGCTGTGCTTCACAGAAGTGGAGGTGTGTTATTCAGCCTGCCCTAAGCAGTCTGGAGTTCAAGCAGGATTTTGGAGGTGAGATCCTGATTTATTCCTGAAAGGCTGATTTGCTTGTTCAGTAGGTTTCTCTGGTTCCTGCCCTGCCTTTCCCTACTCCTCTTATGGGAACCACCACGCTCTAGACAAGAAGCCACAGTTAGAGGTGTTAAAACTACAGCATGGATAAGTCACAGGGCTGGTAAGACTGCAGGACTGAGGTTATCCTTGTCTCCTGTGCTTTCAAGCCCCGGGTGTGTGTTCTGACTCCATTTCCACATGCCTCCTGTCTAAGGATGTAGGTCATTAGCCAATATTGTTTAGTTTTGTTTATTTGATATGCATGGTGAGTAATTGCGGCCCTCTGAGAGTACACGTATCCCAACCTTAGGCCAAATGCAAAACTGGGTTTCTTTTCTCCCGTCATAGCATCTAAGTATCTCCCAGACAGCCATGTAATTATCTTTGGCAGTAGCCTGATAAGATTAGGAAGTATTAGCCCCTTTAAAGTGGGCAACTTGAGACAGTAAGTTAGTGAGGTCAAAAAATGCTGTTATTTCTGTATGGTCACAGTAAGACACTTTGGGAATCTGCAGGGCTGCTTTCTCCTCTACCATCTTGGAATGTGGCATTTTTATGGTGTTTCATGTGCTTTGACTCAAATGATCTCTCCTATCAATTATGGAGTGACAAGACCCTCCTTTTCTTCTGCAACCACAGTACATTTTTTTTTTCCCCTCAACAGTTTTGACTTGCCAAGCCCTCAGTTCTCAAAACAACTAGGAGGTTATGAGAGAGAGGCACGAGGAAGAAAGAGCCTTGTGACCCACAGCTTGTGTTGTTACATGTGGACTTGTGTATCTGTGACCTGCTACAGCTACTCTTTTGTCATGATTCAGCTCAGCTAACAGAAAAAGGGATAGCTGTAGTGATCTACTGGCCTTTGAATGGGGCAGGTGGTAGCACGTATCTGATACTGACAGCCCACAGACTAGTACATAATCTGCAGCATCTTCCAGGATGTGGCCCTGAATCCAGCAAAAAGTGCTGCAGTAAATTAATCTAATAGATGAAGGTCTTTAGTCTTTCCTCTATGCCTGTGCTCTCCCTTTAGCCATGTTTTGCCTGCTTGTTAGCTATGTCAGTTGTTGTTCTTCTCGAGATGTAAAGTACTTTATCCAAAGTGTTTATTTTATTTGGGAGGGAAACAAGAACAAGACAATCTTGGCAAGATTTATAGATGAATTTGCAAGCATGTTGGAGGAGTTGGGAGGAGTTAACCAGACAACATTTGCAGTTGTTGAGATTCTGCATCAAATCCTTCTTGAGCCATCTTGAAACTTAAAATGGCTTGGCTCTTTCCGAGAACAAGGTCAGTGTGAAATGCTGGGGGTTTTTTGTGAGCCAATTTCCTGTGTTTCATAAGGAAGCATCTAAAGATGGGTCCTTGCAATGGCATCTTAAGGGCAACCCTTGCTCTGAGTAGAGTTGGTAGTGATGCCAGTTACAGTCATTCCCCATTTGGAGGGGAATTTTTTCTTCAAAGTATGCCCCTTTCCTTCACAGCTTGAAAAATGTCACCAAGCTGGAAAGACGTCTTTGCACATTACATGTTAGGCTTCTCTAAACTATCAACGAAGTTGTTTACTACAAGAAGGGGTCCCTGGTTCCTTGTTTCTGCCTTGCTTAAAGACTACCAGCAGTTTAATTAGAAGATGTATTTGAAAGGGTTGTGTTGGACTTACCTCTGTTAGCTTTGTCTCTCTGTGACTACCTCTGTCATGACTAATCCCTGGGTTGAAGAATCATTCTGGGTGGAGAAGTGTAGGTGCCCTTCCTCTGGGACTGGGAAGAGCAAAGTAGGCAGGGTTGCTGCAGCAGTTCTTGAGATGTCAAATTCTTGTGTGAATTAAGGCTTGTCCAAGTGAGGAGGTAGTCAGAGTCATTAGTTATGAAGTGGGTTGGGCTATATGGGGAGAGGAGCACCCTAACTCTTGTAGTATGACCATCATCACAGGAATTTGCTCTGGAATGTCTTCTACAAGTTTGTCTATCTATAGAAATCTACCAGAGAAGAGAGAGGGGTGGTTGTTCAGTTCTGTGTTCACCTCCAAAGCTATGTGATTGCCAAAGCAGTTTTGGTTGCTGCTCACTCCTTGCCCCTTTGTAACTTCTCACAGAGCAAAGTCGCCGTGATGACCTGGAGAGCCTGGGTTATGTGCTCATGTATTTCAACCTGGGCTCGCTGCCCTGGCAGGGCCTCAAGGCTGCCACCAAGCGCCAAAAGTACGAGAGGATCAGCGAGAAAAAGATGTCAACGCCCATCGAGGTGCTCTGCAAAGGGTACCCTTGTAAGTGCTCTCATCTTGATGGCTGTCTTGTCTGCTGCTTGGCTTGTACACCTGCTGAAACCCCCTGGAATCTTGAATCCTAAAGGGCAGTGCCCAGTACCACAGACCAGGATGTCCTGCTGACACCGGTGATGAGAAGGATAACAGAGCGGTCGTGGTACAGCTTGGGTTCAGAAGTGAGAAATGTGTTTCTGTGGACAGTCAAAATTTACCTTAGTAAGGGCATGAGAGTCCTGAGAGGGGGGGATCTTTAGGACCTTGTGAGCAGTTTGGAAGGGAGGTGGGCACTGAGCTGAGAAGGTATGCTGATGATGCTGAATTTTTACTGGTTAATGAGGAGTCCCAGAAATAACCAGGCAAGAAAGTGGCAAATGCAGTTCTTTGTAGGTAAACATGGAGTATGTATGTGAGAACAGAGAGGAGTCTTGGTCCCCATGTCATATGCACAGTAGTAGGCTCTGGCTGACCAGTGCCACTCACCAATGAGCTGTTGCAATTACAATAGATGGTTCTGTGAAAACCTCAGCTTTGTGCTTGGTGGTTGCTGAGGAGAGGGAGCGTTAGGAGTTACTAGGAAAGCAGCCCAGTGTGCATAAACGCATGGCCCACTTGCACCTTGCATGCACTGTGTAGCTCTGGTCCATCCCACTGTTTCACAACGGATATGGTATAACTGAGAAAAGGCTCAGGAAAGGGGTGAAAGGGTGACTGGAGGTAAGTTGATTTCTGCATGAGTAATGAGTTTGCTGGAACATGAAAAAGAGGTGGGTAGAGAGATGATGGAAGTCTACACTCTGGCTATGCCTACAGAAGTTTGGATGGGAGCCGATTATTTGGTGGCCCCAGTTTTTGTATTGGAAGAGAAACAAAGCTGGTTTCTGCCAGCTTCAAAACAAAAGGATGTGGTTCTTCACACAGCCAGTAGTAGACCTGTGGGACTCCTTCCCAAAAGATGTTATGGATACTTAAAGCTTACAGGAGTTCAAGGAGATGGGACAAGTACATGGAAGAGAGATCCTGTGAGGATTATTAAATAGTTAGAAACTACATCCAGATCAGGAAGTTCCTGGAGCTGAAATTAGGTGCTGGGCTAATGTCGGTTGAAGTGTCAGACATGCCTACCCCACTCTCTCCTCTGGTCTACTTCTGGCCACTGCTTACAACAGGCTACTGAGCTAGGAGGACTTCTGCTCTGAGTTGAACTTCCCAAAGCTCATCTCCAGCTCTTCTTTAGGCCTGCATTCCTACTGTCCTTCAGAAGCCACTGTGACTTGCTAGGTCTTGCTTGGAGAAGCCAACAGAAAGAGATGCATAACATTTTCTCTGGTAAAAAGAGAGATGGGTTCCTTTTGGTGGCCAAAGCGCTGCAACCAGCAGGCTCAGTTTGTGTTACACAGCTCTGTGTTTGTGCTGTCCTGGTCCAACAAGCCACTGTTGAAAGGCTGCAGCAGCTCCATGGTGGGACCAGGGACGTTGAATGGCCAACAACAGCCATCAGCTGTTCTCTGCTCTCTCCAGCTGAGTTCTCGACATACCTCAACTTCTGCCGTTCACTGAGGTTTGATGATAAACCTGACTACTCGTACCTGCGGCAACTCTTCCGCAACCTCTTCCACCGCCAAGGCTTCTCCTACGACTACGTCTTTGACTGGAACATGCTTAAATTTGTGAGTGTGTTTGGCAAAAGGGCTGGACCAGGGTTGGTTTGTATCATGGAGATGGGGGAGGAAAGTTGGAAACTGCCTGCTGTTTGTGCTTAGCCCTGGTGAACAGCTTGAGCAAAGGGTCTAGGTAGAGTGAAAAAGAGACAGAGTTGTTTGGTGTATAACTAACCGGGAGTATAGCTACTGTTGTGTTAGTGAGTGTGTCTGATGGAGCATGTGTGTCAGTGGATCTATAGCTAGAGGTAGGCAGAGATAATTTTTCAGGAGAGAACTATATTTGGAGCTGGGACACAGACATGGATTGCAATAACAGCTGTAGTTTCATATGCTTTCTTTGTTTCTTTATGGAATAGAATGAGGTCCTTTCTTGGTGCAGTGGAAGATGGCGGGGGGAGGTTTGGGGATGGAGCTCCACTTCCTTGGCGTGATGGAGCACCGTGCGTTTTCTGTCCGGGGCTGCTGCTGCCTCTCCTGCCTGACAGCCGTGTGTGGCGTGGGGGTTTCTCTCCTCAGGGAGCAGCCCGGAACCCTGAGGATATGGATCGGGAGCGGCGAGAGCACGAGCGAGAGGAGAGGATGGGGCAACTCCGAGGGTCAGCCACGCGAGCGCTGCCCCCTGGCCCGCCTGCTGGAGCCACTGCCAACCGTCTTCGCAATGTCACCGAGCCCATGGCCTCCACCCCCACCTCCCGAATCCAGCAGTCTGGTGAGGGCTCTGGGAGAGCTGGGGACGGGTGCCACCCCTGCTCTTGGCTGGAAACCAAAACTATTGACTTATGTTCTTGTCTCGACATTTCTCTGCCCCAACAGGCAACACGTCCCCCAGAGCAATCTCAAGAGTGGACAGGGAGCGGAAGGTCAGCATGAGGTTACACCGAGGAGCTCCTGCCAACGTCTCCTCATCTGACCTCACAGGGCGGCAAGAAGTGTCACGGATTTCAGCATCACAGGTGAGTTCCTGCTGCCATGTTCCTGGTCTTGGCCTGGATGTCCCAGAAGATCTACGGGCCCCAGAGCAGTTTTTGCCTGATCTGTTGGAGCTGACATGAGATGGAAGCTTCTGCTGTGGTGAGGGCAGAGGTACCAAGTTACACCTTTGCTCTTCAGTTTTCTATTTTCTGGAGGCCATGCTCAGTACTGCCGTTTTAGCTCTCTGCTTTGCTCGAAGTAAGCCTTCATCTGGTTATCTTCCAGACCACAGTGGTTTGGAGAAGCGAAGCAGGAGACTCTTGAGAGGGAGGGTGTCCTGAGAGAAACGTGCAGCCTCTCCATTTTGGTGTATTTTTTGCTTTTTACTTCCTCTTCAGTCCTTAGCAACTCTTGCTTTTCTTTTTTAGACAAGTGTGCCATTTGATCACCTTGGGAAGTGAGGAGCAATTGCCACTGGACCAGTGTTTGCTTAGGTGAGCCTGTACTCATGCCTGGGAACCCCTGAGGCGGGAATTGCTGGGGAAAAAAAGCCTTAGGTTAAGACTTTATATTGTTGTGGGGGATTGGTATATTTCCTTTTCTTTCACTTTACTTTGAGATGTTTTTTTGGCTTCAGAGGGAAGAGTAAGGTTGGCTGCCAAAACCTTGAGGGGGACAGATTGTCTTAGGTGTAAAGGTAGCTTCCATTTCTCTGGGAGGATAGGAAGGGTGGAGAAGGTGCTGGGCTGGGGAGCCATTTCATTAGTTCCTCATGAATGCTTTTCTGGCAGTGTGACAGTGTTGGGGAGGAGGGTGCTGAGCAGGTAATCAAGTGTGCAAGACTTTGTACAGCTACTGAGTGCCTCTTGTAGAGGAAACAACAGTAGCTGGGCAAGGTAACTCTGAGGGGAGGCAGGAGTGTAGAAGAAAAGGCTGATTTGATTTGTTACACTCCAGGTGGCATTGGAAGTGCTGGGAAGAGCCTTTACTCCTAACATCTCTTGCCTTTTTCTCTCTTTTGAATTCTCTTTCTAGTGTCTTCACTGTATTTTTCTTTTAAAAAACAAAAAACCCAAAAAACAAACAAAAACCTAAAAAAATAATAAAAGACAAAAAAAAAAAACCAAACAAAAAAACCCAACAGAATTTCTTTTTGCCAACGATGAGGAGTCGAGCTGTGCCCCCGCGCTGGCGTGAGCCGTTTCCAGAGGGCCACCTGTCCCCGGCGTGAGCGCCTCCGAGGAGCTGTCGACGCGGGAGCCGTGCGGGAACACCTCCGCTGCCCCCCAGCCCCCACCGCTGCCCCCACTGGCTACCCTCAGTTCCCTCTCCTGGCTCTCTGCTCCTGGTTTTGATTTCTCTCTTTTTTTTTTTTCTTCTTCTTGGGTATCTTCTCCTGCGTTACGTTTATTTTTTTTAACATTATTTTCAAATCATATGGTTTCTAGCCATATAAATTTAAACTTTGCTCTCCTTTTTTTCTGAGGGCAGGGGTTGGTGGTGGGTGAGTGAGGTTTTTGTTTGGTCTTTTTTTTGTTTTGTTCTTTTCAGGAGCCTTGTGGGCCAGGAGGGAATCAGATTCCAGCCACGCTTGATGGTAGAAGTCTGATTTTTATTATTATAACAGAATTTATTTTCTCAAGCATTAAACAAATTTTAAGCTGTGAGGGGAATTGTGGCAACAGCCTAATCATTGACTCGGGCTTCCTTTCCTTGGGTGGCTTCTCTGCGGTTTCTTCTTCGGCTGTTGGGAGAAGTGCCAGCCTTCCCTGATCCAAGGGGTCCTCACACGCCGAGGGATCTCTTTGGAGAGGCACCTGGTCCCATGGAGGATGGGATCGTTGGAGCTGACATACAGGGAGAAATATACTTCTCATCCCTGCAGCGGGGTCTTTTTTTCGTCTGGCTGTGCGTGTTTTTCTATTTTTATTTTTTAATTAAAACTTGTTTTAATTCCTGCGGAGAGAGTGTGGGACTTGAGGAGAAGAGAGGGGCGCACAGAAACTGGAGTTTGGAGTTCTTTCAGAGCGATGGCTCTTGCTCTCTCCCTTCCTCATGCAACCCCAAGTAAGATCCACCAATACATGCACAATCCCTTCCTGCCCTCTCCCACCTGTCTCCCCCCCCTTCCCCCCCCACTTTAGTTGTTTTTAAATA
>VWZT01000559.1:803234-837333 GCA_013397055.1 Pachycephala philippinensis
CCGGTGTGCGCCCCTTTCTCCTCGGGGCTGACCCCACCATTCCCCCTCCGCGCACATTCCTCCCGCATGGCCTCCATACCTACACACACACCGCCCCACCCCCGCGTCTCCCCACAGCCTCCCAGTGCAGCCCCCAGAGCCTCACCCCCACCCCCGGTGCAGCCCACCCAATTCCTTCCTCTCCCTCCCACCCCGCACCCCGTCCTTGCTGCAGCTGTTCTGCTCTCCCTGTGCACACACACGCACCAGCACGGCCCCCGCGTTCCCCACTGCTGTCACGCTCCTTGGTGGCACTGGGTGGGTGTCACTGTCTGCACGGGTGTGTCTGGCCCTGGGTGGGCTGGGAGCTCAGTACGCTGCAATAACGTGGTGGGCACCAGGTTTGTGTTTGCTGGGTTTCTTTTGGTTCAGCCTGGATGGACCGACAGACGCCACGTGCATGTGCTGGTGTGGTAGGTGTGTGAGGAGGCTGTTACTGTGCCTGTGTTCTCTTGCATTGTAGGTGAGTTGTGGTGGGTCTTGTACGGATGCTCATGGTGTCTCGAAATCTCAATTGCTCTGTGAGGGCTAAATTCAGCCTTGGCAGCTGCAGCATGTAGTGGAAGGAGGGCTTTGGAAGAACGTGTGCGTGACTGAGTTCTGATGAATTGTGGAAGGGGACTAGAGTGATTTCAGGGACAGCTCTATGAAAGCTGCCTGGAACACTCTGAAACTGTCAAGAGTGGGCGGAGGAGGAGGAGTGGGAAATCTAGAGGAAATAGTGAAGATGGCTCCTGCTTACAGAAAGTTTGAAATTGTTCTTGCCATGTAAGGAGCTTGAACAGGAGTAATTATTGAAGACATAAAGACAGGTTTCCCCAGAGAGAAAACTGTTTACCTCTGTTAAAGATAAAAATAGAAGACACTGATCAATAATAGAGCAAAGGCTAATAGGATGAATAGAAATGGCTTTCCTATCCTGCAAGAAAAAGAAAACAATCGATGAAAATGTAACAGAGCATACATCCCACTAACAAAGACTTGGCTCTTTTAATACAGCAGTTAACTGTGCCTTGGAACTTGTATTGCTGGATGTTACTCTTTGGTCTAAGAGCTTAGCAGCCTCCCTAAAAGGGAACACAGATTTCTCTAGAAATGTTCATACTAATGTAATACTGAAGGTTTGTATTTGTGTGATACTGTTGGGAAAAAAATAAACTCTCATGCTTTTAGGATGTTGGCTAAGTACTAAATAATAAGGTTTTAGGGAGAGCTTTTCTTATGGTGAAGGTATCCCAGAAGGGCCTACTTCTGGCTTTTTTTTCATCATTGTCCCCAAGAAAATGGGCTTCAAAGATGCTCTGGTCTAGGGGAGCAGGTTTTTAGGTCCTTAATACCATCATTATTATGGTTGTGCTGTAAACCCTAGGTGGCATGGAAGCAGCAGGTGGGTGCCTCTGCATCTGGAGCAGGAGTGGTTTGGTCTTGCTGTGAAATGATTGGGAAGCTTTACTACCGAAGTCAGTGTTTCTGACCAGCTTGGTGGTGTGGGCAGATGTTTTCCTTTGTGTTCTGCTCAGGTCTCCACAGTCAGTTCAGAGTGCTGAACGAGTTGTGTTTTGGAGATGTGGGGCAAAGGCATGAGCACCTCCCAACCACTGGGCATCTTTTGGACTTTAGTTTGTCTGTTTCTTTGGGACATGTGGCAGTCAAAAGGGGAAGGTTCTTAGATAAACTGGTCAGAAAATTACTTCAGTGTGACTGGCTGGTTTGGCATAACGAAAGCTGTCTGAGCTGTCTGGTCTCTGACCATTTGACAGAATCCAGCTAGAAATCTGCCTTGTTCTCTGTCAGCTTCTTTGCCTGTTTGCTGGTAGCAGGCTGGGAGGTGAGCTTTTGCAGTTGTGGGATTAGGGTTCTTTTCTTCTCATGGATAAAGGAAGGGTGAGTGGGGTTTTTTTCTAGCACAAAATAACTTTTAAGACACCTCTTTCCCCCCTCAAAAAAGGTAGTCTCTTTTTCTACCCAGTTCTACTGCTGAATTAACTAAAACATCTAATAATCATGCTTTGACATAAGATGACCACCTTTTAATTTCCGCGTGAGGAACTTACCCTTCATTCCTTCTCCCTTCCTGTTGTGGTTTTGTTTTTAATTGGCTTATGTTTGCATTGAAGGAGATAAACTGTTACCTCCTCCTTCTAGCAGAAGGGCCTGTTTCATTTTCCAGCAGCTCAAAGGATATCTTTGAGCTCTTACAGCAATGTCTGGTGGAAACAGTGAATTCCTCAGGAAATGTTTGTTGTTTGGTCCTAGCTGCTTCAAGAGACCAGTGTTGTATTGAATGAAGGTTGAAGTTAAACACAAAGTTTCAAATCAGACTTGTTGATTCTGAAGAGCCACTGCTATGACTCATTTTGTCAGTGTTTCCAGCCTAAAATTGAAGAAACCAGGGAAAGCAGCAGTGAATGTACCGGTTGGTATGTCTACAATATGAAGAGGATAGCACAGCCTCAGAGAGAAATTGTGTTTAACCTTTGTACAGTCGAGTTTTTCTAGTACATGCCTGCTGCTGGCTGCCCGTGTAACAAAGCAGCTGTGTGTTATTGAACGGCCCTGGCTGGGGGCAGAAGCTCTTCTCTGCTTTAGAGTTGGTGATTGATTGTGCTTGCCGAGGCCCTGGAAATTTGAGGTGCTGTAGAGAATAGCACTGGGTTGGAGTTTTGTGCGCTGACTTGCCCAGCTGTTCGCTTGGAGCACTGTGTCTGTTGTGTGCTGTTCTCACTTCTTCCCAGACTCACTGGGGTTTGCTTTCTTGTGGTGGAAGAGCGGTTTCCCATCAAGACCTCACACCCTACCAGAACACTTGGGACTCTGAAAGCAGTTTGACACTGTGATAAGATGGATTGAAACACTTAGCTAAAACAACTGTAAAATATTATAGTGCTTGAACTGAAAACACCCTTATAGTAAGGGGTTTGGGGGTGTTTATTTTCTTTTTATTTCTTCTCCCCCATTTTTGTCTATTTTTCTTTTTTGGTTTTTTTTTTCCTTTTATGTACTACTTTTGGGGAGAACAACTGGACTTATTTTCAGAGCAGCAATTCCCCAGGAAGGTTTTAGAAGTGAAATTCTGCCAGCTAAAGCAGTGAGTTGCAGCCACCCTCCAGGAGTCTCACCTCAGAGTCTCCCTCTTCTAAGAAGAGGCAGGGGCTGGAGTACTTGCTCATAGCCAGGTTCTCGCTCTTTAAAAATCAGGTCAGCCTCCATGGGATTTTTGTTTCTGATGGTGCAAGTAACGTGTCTGGGAAGGCAACAGGGCAAGCTGTGTCCAGGGAAAATGCAGTGTATAGGCAAGCTGCTCGGGAACTGTGCTGTATCTGGGTTTGACCAGGTCTTTATAGCCCCTGAGGGGCATAATTCACAGGAAACCTGAAAAGGGAAATTACTGACATTCTACCTGCATATTAACCTATACAGTACCTGGATATTTGTCTCCCCACCCTCAAGGCTGTCTCTGTATTGAAAAGATGGGAATGTTGCTATTATTTTCTTACAGTCACAGTGCCTGGGAATCTGATGATACTGAAAAGATCAGCTATTTTAGGATGTTGTATCATGAAGAGTGACTGAGAGCATAGAGAGTTGGTGTCACGGCCTCACATTTTTTGTGTCTAGCTCCAAAGCATCCATCTCTGCTTGGGTATTTTGTACTTGTGGCCCCCGATCAATTCGCTAGTGAAAAACGGTCCCTCTGATTCAGCAAAGAAAATGACTGCAACATCTTATGTACTGCAGCAGTGAGGCTTCAAGAAGGAGATGAGATGAAATCATACCTTAAAAGCTGACCTTGCCGACCCACTGTTCCCTCCTCAGGCTGCAGAACACGACATGGATGCTATTGGAGGCTGCTGAGCTGATTGCTTGGGAGCCTGCAGCTGCCTGGTCGTCTCCAACACAGATACAGCCTAGGCAGCAGCAATGTAGCTGTGCCTCTGTCCAGGTTACTTGAAATGAACACGGACAAGTCAGTCACCTCAGGAGGCAGGTTAGAAGTGAGTAAATTTATATTCATGGCTCACCACATCCTTCCTGTCTCGACCTCGCCAGTTTTGCTAGGGAAGGCTGGTTAATGGTGGGTGAAGCTATTTGCAGCTAATTGTCCCACCAGCTGGGAGTGACTTCTCTCCTCCTCCAATGACTTTGTGATGACACTGATTTTACAAGAGTCTTAAGCCGAAAGTCATTCATATAAATTCCCTTTCAGGCAACTTCATGCAACTAGGTGATTTAATGTTACAGTGTCTGGAAACACTGGGTTGAAGTTTTGTCCTTTTTTTTAAGGCTGCACTCTCTCAGGTTGATGCTTGGCTTGTTTTTCTTCTGTATAGAGAAAATGCATTGCTGCTGATGGTTTTTGGGATAGAGAGACTTCCATGAATCCAGGAATACAAAGGAATACAAAGGAATACAAAGGTCCTAATTCTGCTTTCAGAAGTTTGCCTCTGTAGGATTTTTTATTTTTCTTGATGAAGTAGCAGGGCAGGAGAGAAGTGTGGAGGGACTAGTGTTAGATAGGAGCAATGAAATTAGTAGTTCGTGATTTTGGGGAATTAGGAAGGATGTTTGTGTCTTATGTCCAGAGGTTTAAAAAAAAAAAAAGAAGAAGAAGAACAACAGAGCACAAACAAAAATAAGCCAATCAGTTGTTATTGTAGCAATAACAGAATGGCTTTATAGTGAGTGTGGCCTTGGGGTGCTTTGTTGAGAATCACTGCTTTTACTTCGGCAGTGCTCATCACTGCTGCATGTCTGCATCAGAGAATGATTGCTAGGGAAGTCAGATGTGCCATTGCCCTCATGTGCACAGTTGCCTAGACCTGTGATAAGATGTCTGGGTTCTTTCAGCTCATTTACTTGCTAAATTGAAGTATGGATCTGATCTGATAGATTCTATGTGTCATGTTCTGCGTGGAAAAGTATACTCTAGTGTATTAGAAAAACTTGCTTGCGTGACTGCCACAAGTTCAATATTTTCCATGCTGCTGTAGAGTTTGAGTTCTGATTCTTCTTAAAGAAACTGTATACCCTGTGGTGACATTAAAACTGTTGTCTACCCTGTCTTGGCACTTGGAGGTGGGAAACAATGAATGCAAGTGGTGGTGGAATAAGTTCTGATTTGCCTTTGTTCTTGAGAGTTTGCAAAATGAAATGCAAACAGCCTCTGTCATGTGGGACACAACTGTTTACAACACATCTTTTTTTCTTCTTGCCTCTTTTCCCTCTGCAGAATATCTTTATAGTCTTTCTGTTTTTCTCTCCTGGGAGCAGAGGGCTTGCCTGGTTTGTGTGGAGTGGGGCTGTTGGGAGTATGGGAAAGGGACGCAGTGCGTGGCCCAAGTGTGTTTGATCCTGTTCTCAAAGGAGCAGTTGGAAGGTTGGGGAACATCCTTTCTCCTCCTCTCCCTCCCCCTTCTCTCTTTTTCCTGTCCCCTTCCAAAAAAGGGACTGGATGTTGGATGTTGACCTATCACAATGTGGGTCAGTCAAAAAAAAAAAAAAGAGGAGGAGGAGGATGGGGGGAGGAGGGCTGTGCGAATACAGTGAGACAACAGAAATTAATAGAGCAGAAAAAAACTCTGGAAAGAAGAGTGCGTGGCTCAGGGTAAAAGGGTTTTGTTGTTGATTCTGAGTTTTTTAATGGGCGCATGGGGAGGGGAAGCTTCTCTTGGGATGACTGTGGGCTAGCAAAATGGGTGGGGGCCTTGTGAGCTGGAAGTGGAGAAGATTTTTGTGGTATTCTCAGATTTTAATTTCCCTTAAATGACAAAAGTAGGGGAGTGACCTTGTTGAAGGTGAAATTGTTTGTGTGCACAGTGTGGTCTTGTGTGTATGTAGGCATTGGATCATCTCTTGAGTGTGGCTTAGTGGGCGTGTACCTCGCCCTGTGGTTTGGTCTTCCTTAGGTGCCTGACTCTACCTTCTGCTTCTGAGCTAATGGCTCCCTGCTCCACTCTTGCTGATGCTACCAGTCTTCTGTCCCAGTGACACTTTTCTCTTGTTTCACTGACTGCACCGACAGCTGTGAACTTGTGACTGGGGCATCTCCGCAGACTGCTCTCTCCTCTAAAGAAATAACATTGAGGAGAACTGCGTTTGGATCTGCATTTGTTGTGCAGGCAGACAAGTGCGTTAAGCTGACATGGAGTGCTGTAGATGCAAGCAGTGCGTGTGCTTGTACGTCTGGTGAGTGCCTGTCTTGTGACTGAGCACAGGATTGCTCATGTGTGTTCAGAGTTACCTACGTGTGCCTGTGTGCCAAGTGTGTGTTCTGGGGTGACTTTCACTGACTTGAAGTTAAGAAAGCTCTGCCCAGCATGAGCAGTAAAATGTAAATGGGTTGTACTAGTTAAAATTGCATGCCAGGTCACATACTTAACTCCAATTGTTTTGGGAGTGCTGCTGGAGAGCTTAAAAATGCACTGTTGGGACCTTTTAATGTCTCATAGCTAAGTAAACTAGATGCCACCCCAGACAGCAAAAGCAATTTAAGAAGTAATAAATGTAAAAGCATTTGATTTTTCTTGGATTGCCATCACTTATTTCAGCTGTGCCAGTGACTCTCTTACTGTGTAGTGCTGTTTTGTCCTATCTACCGGCTCCTTTTCCTCTCTTTTGCCATTTCAGCTGGTGATGCCATCCCTTTGGGTGTTGAAAAGACCTTAAATTAATTATTTATCATATATACCTAGCAAAATAGAAAGAGCTGGTCCCAGCTGGCAATTCTAGGCATTGTTATAATGAAAATAGTCTAAAATAAACCTTGAACCATTTTGTCCTGTGTTTTTGTATTCCTTGTGAGTCTAGGGCACATTGTCAAAAAACATTAAGCTGCTGCTTTCACTGATATAAATCTCTTGCTTGTGTCCTAATAGATGCAGAAAGTTCAGGCTCTGATTTATCTGCCGCATGGCACTTCTGTATTGGCCTTTTTGGATCCAGAATAAAGATGATTTAATGGAGAAACTCTTGGAGGAATAAGAATTTGAGGGGAATGGAAGATGGTTTTGTGTTATTTTAATGAAGTGCAGCATGGTGGATATTTAAAGCAATGTAAGTATGGAGTAGGTTTTAAGGAGGAATATTTCCTTGTCTTGTAGCTCTCCAGGAGAACCTTGCAGCCAGGTCGTGTGTGTTTTCTTGGTTTGTCTTGTACAGCAGAAGGAGGCTTAGCTGTTAAGACTCTTTCATGGGATAGCTTTGTGTATCGTTCTTTGCTCGCTCAGCAGTTTAGAAATTAAATACTTTCAGCCTCGGATGAGATGATCTATTTTAAAAACACAGATTGTGTTTGCAGATGGGAGAGAACAGTTTCTGAGTCCTGTCGTTTGGGGTTCTTTTCCTATTGGCACTGGGGTAGGTCTTGCTCAGAGCAGGCAGACACCTCCTCCTTCACTAGATTTTCGTTGAATATGTGTTGAGATATACCCCATGGAACTGAAGGACCACGCCTGAACCTTTCTTCCCTCCTCTTATACCCCTTTTGTTGCATCAGAAATGAGGTTTTCATATTTATGTTTGTTTATCTTTATGTAGAAATAGCTCCTCCTCAGTGGTAACATTTTCCATGCCTTTATACAAGCCAAAAATGAAGTTTTTTGTTTTCACTTACGCCACATCCTGTCTGTTTTGTGTTCTGTGTTTATTTTCAGCAGAAGAAGCTGCATGTTAGTGTTGGAGACAGAAGGTCTCTGTTTCCAAAAGATACAGGACTGGTAATCTGCTCCTGATGGAGAATTAGTGTGCTGCTGTTTTTTCTGTGTATGCAGGCCGTGTGGACACATCCCTGCTACTTTGTATCTGTGTGGTGTCTCTAAGAGAACTGGTCCCCATGCCGTTTGGAGCTTCCAAGAATCTTAGTTAACAGTATTTTGCGTCTCCAGGTTTTTATCAGGATAGTTATCTTGATAGAAATAGCACAGGCTTTGTTTTGTTTTCTTTTCCCCTCCTTGCATTGAGAGCAACCCCCAATACTCCTAAAGTGTTTCCAGAAGATGCACTAGGTAAGTGTAAGAGGTACTAGGTTGGTGTTTAAGCTAATGCCCTGGCAGCACAAGGCCTTGTCTTGCTCTAATGTACATAACTGGTAATGACATCTGGGCAGGAGGAGGTGACAGCTTGTAGGGGATAGGGCTGTGATCTCTGCCTTCCATGTTGGGAGGTGGTTGTGTACATACCTCACACAGACCTCGGCACTGCCAGAAGCTCCTGTAGCCCATGTAGAGGAATCATACTAGCTCTAACCCAAGTTTCCTGTGGCCATCCTGGAATACAGCTAACCTGCATCCAAAAGCCCTATGTGTTTACCTAGATGTACTTTTATGTGTGCTTGTTTCCCGTGTCCAAAGTTGGGTGCTTTTCGTGGCTCTCTGTTCTGGTCCTGTTATATTGCAGGTTACCTCCGGGGGGAGCAAGGTAGTCACTTGGAGGTGGGGAAAGCTCCAAGAGTAAAGTTTAGAAGTGTTGAAATATTTTCCTTTGATATATTTAGGAGAGCTCTCCAGAGAGGGAGAATAAGTGTGCAAGGAACTTTACTCTCCCTTGAACTGAAAGCAGTGACGTGGAGATGAAAGAGGTGGGCAGAGAAAACAGGAAATGGCAGAAGAGTAAGAAATGCTTCAAAATTTATTATGCATTAGATTGGTTTGTATCGTGTTGGTAATTCAGGCTTCTAAATGTCTGTAATTTGACATATGGTAATGTCAAGCGCTTTCCTCATGGTTTGGTACCTTGCAGTGCTGGGAACTGTATGGACAGAGAACAAAAAGATGGTTGTCCCGGGGAGCTTAAAATGCGTAAGAAACAACAGAGAAATACAGCCAGCTGGGAGGAGCACCAGGAAAGAGATCACAGCCAGCAGCCTGACCGATGTCAGGTCGTTGCACAACTGAAATAGCAAAGTGGGAGAGTGGAGAACGTGGAGGTGAATAGGGAGTAGCTTTGTGGCTGTTGGAAAGTACCTTTTTATCCAGGCGTGAGAGGAAGCAGGAAGGTGTGTTGTGGCACTGACTTGGGCTGTGATGGAGGTAGGTGTCCAAGAAATAAGTGTCAAAACATGTTCACAGTGTCAGGTAAGAGGGAAGCTGCTGATACCTAGGTACTGGATCCGTAGCTTATCAAGGCAGTATTTTTGTTGTGACATGCTCCCAGACCACCTCCGTTACTGGGCTTGTGTCCTGTTGCACAGTAGGGAAGAGGCATCTCAGAAGCAAGGCCTGTTGAGAGAGTTGCCACAGCCCACCCTCATGGTGCTCTTTTTAACAAGGCAGAAGAGGGCTAGCAGACTGAGCTGGTGGTAGTGAATGAGCTGAAATCCACTCTCCTGGTTAAGGCTCCCGTCGTCTGTGCTATTACCTGCTTCATACAGTAGTACTTCATAACAGCTTTGTGCACTGCTAATACCTGTCACTGTAGCTGCGATGTGTGGGACTTGAGGAGATTAGAAGGGATAATTTGGAAGGTTTATGTTAATTTTGCAGATTTTGGAGTACAGCATTCCTTCATGTTTCACTAGCAAGGAGAATGCAAACTAATGCATAGAACCAATAAGAGGTGTCAAGGAAATAAAAAGCAGTCCTCAGTGGCAACCCTGAGGAACAGGGGCATGCTCATGGGTTAGGTGGTCTGGGGCTTGGGTAGGAGATGTAGAGCCCTGTTTTGTAAGAGAGTTTGTGTAGTTTCTTTCAGAACACAGTGGTGGAAAAAGTTATTAATTTCAATGACTGTGTGAATTGAAGGGGATTAGGTGAAGAATGATGCACAATCATGTAATTAATGGCTGTTGATTTATAATCACAAGGGGGCAGCATAAAGATTACATACACAACTTCAATTTGTAAGTGACCTTGCTTCTGAATACATAACCCCTGTCATGACAAAATGCTTGTTGATCACTTTTTGCTGTTTTCATTTATTTTAAAATGAGTGCAGAGGCACAGAAGAATTCCCTTTCAGATCATCAGTTCTGCTGATATTACTGATGCTGCATTTGGGTCTGTGCTGTTGATGTGGTTTGATTAGCTGGAGTGTGGATGTCCAGGTCCTGTTCCTCCTGGCACCTGTGGTTAAGTGGTCTGCTGTACAGATCCTCTCCCCCATGAACTTTAGGAAGGGCTTAGCAGCTTCCTGTCTTGCATAGCTCCCAAAGTGCACTGGGATGTGCAGGACTGCAGCTGGCTGGACTTTATTTAGAGCTAGGTTAACCACAGGTGCACCTGCTCTGATTTCATTTTAGACATGCCCTTTTTGAGGTTTGTGCAAGCACTCTCAGCACTGTGCATGTTCAGTTACTTCATAAGTTACTTGGGTAGAAATCTCTTTCTTAAAGCAGTGAAAACCTTGCTAATTTGTGACATCTCCACCCAGCCTCCATCTCTGCAGATTTTTAGGTATAGTACAGATAATGCAATGTGTGTGTGTATGGTTAGAAGCTCAAAACTTAAATTATATTTCCTGTACTGATCAGAACTGGAAAGGAATTACCCTACTGTACATGCAGTTATGGAAAGCTTTAACTCGGAGCAGGGGTATTTTTGGAAAAACAATAACTGAAAAGAACAAAGAAAAGCCAAGTTTGACGATTAGTTTGTAAATTAAAGCAGTTCTGCAACTCTACCTATAGTAAGAAAATATATGCTTAAACAAGTATGGGTATTTCCCAGGATTTTCCTCTTTCCCCTATGGAAGAAAGCAGAAAGGAGGTGGAGTGTGACATAAGGTAACATCAGACTGCTGCACACCACTGATACAAGAGTGTGTTCTGGAAAAGCCTGTGCTGAAGGGGCCATTTGCACACCTTAGTGTGCATATGGAAAGGACTTGCTACTGGCACTCTGCTTTTACTGGGTACCTGTTCCCTGGTTTGTGCTGTGGCTTCAGGTGAAGCAAGGCTGGGGCAGTTCCTCTGTGAATATATGTTCTCTTTCATGTTCTGTAACAACCTGTCAGTAGATGACAGATGTGTCCTTCCCTGCTGCAGCTATAAACTGTGGCAATGGATCATTGGCCTTTCTAAAGCCCTTTCCATCCACTGATCATAAAGGCCTGGGTAAGAGGTATGTCTTGGGCTTTTATAGAAAGGCTATTCTGAAAAATACTAGGAGGTTATCAAAAGGAGGCAGTATTATGCTGTTCCCTTTGATAGCCACATCAGAAGCAGCTCTTCTAATGGTTAGAACCAATAGCTGCCTGCTTGTGATCTTGGTTTAAGTGGATTATCTTCCTACAATCCAGAGGTCACACTAGAGCCTGCTTATGACCAAATTGAAAATAATAGCTACTTTAGATCTTAGACCTTCAAGAATTTGTTCCATTGAAAGAAGATAGCGTTTTATCCGGAAATGGCCAAGGGTCATGCTGCTTTGAAATCTTGAATATTCTTGTGTTCTGCATGTGTTTTTATGTGTCAGCTGGCTTTTAAAAGCCAATCAGGTTAAATTTACATCACGTAGAAAACAATACAAAGTTAGTAAAATTAGTAACAGGCTGGCTAAATGTACCATGCCATACAAATTTTGGTAAAGGCATGACTTTCGTGCTGTTCGTGCTGTCAAAGTGAGAAGGGCTTTCAGTGCGTATCCTTCAATGAGGGTGCTTTGGGCTGAGTGTGGTTTTCAACATGGCAGTAGGAGAGGTGGGGGCTGCTCACTGGAGGAATTAGAATATTCTTCCCCCTGCCCCCTTCCTGCACAGGGACACTGTGGCACGTGTTCTTGTTGCGTGTTGGTGCTTGGCAGGTTAACCATGACACTATGACACAGCAGAATGGCCTGTACTCATGGAAAATAGAGCTGTTAACTTAAATGTGCCTGTCATTTTCCAGTACGGATTATTTAGATGCTTCTCTCTTATCTTTTTACAAGGGTCTGTAGTGATAGGACTGAGGGAAATGGCTTTAAACTGAGAGTAGGTTAAATTAGATATTAGGAAGAAATTCTTTACTGTGAAAGAGGTGAGACACTGGCACAGGTTGCCCAGAGGAGTTAGGGATGCTCCATCCCTGGAAGTGTTCTGGAACAGATTTGTTGGAGCTCTGAGCAACCTGGTCTAGTGGAAGTTGTCCCTGCCTACACCACAGAGCTTGGAACTAGATGATCTTTAAGGTCCTTTCTAACCCAAACCATCCTGTGATTCTGTGATCTCTGGTGAATGCTGTATTCATCTTATATATTTTTATTGCAGAAGGGTGGTGATGATGGCAATGGCCAGATTTCATGATCTCTGGGAGGCTGTCAGAGGTTCCTGAGTACCATGTGATCTGTTATATCACAAGGGGTGGCAGTGGCAGGCTTACCCAGGTCCTGTTCATAAAACGTATGAGCAGCCTGGTGAAAGGCATGTGAGAGGTGCAAAGTTCTGTTACATTCCTGACTCCTTTCAGCTGGGTTCAATTGCTTTGTGGTTCTCTTCCCTGACAGGTCTTGGCTTGTGGGCAGCTCTTTAGCAATCCCAACTGGAACCTCACACCAAAAGGCACCATGATAATGATGACTGATGTCACTGCAGCCCCCAGATTGGGGTCAACTGCCACCACTCCAGCTGTGGCTCCTAACTTCTCCTGGATGCCAGAGGATGGCAGCCCCACGGCTGTGGAGCAGCCAATATTCCTCATGACCACTGCTGCTCAGGCTATCTCAGGTTTCTTTGTATGGACAGCTTTGCTCATCACCTGCCATCAGGTAAAACTGTCACTTGTACTTTTCATCCTTTCCTTTTCCCCATGAGAAGGAACAGACCATTTCCATACTGTGAATGGAGAGAAAGCACACTCTTTAAAACTAGCAGGTGTAAACATTTGGCCATCTCTTGAAGGTTTGCAGAGAGGTGTGTTATCTCAGGCTGTCGTTTCACAGGTCTTTAGATGAATCTTGCCATTTTTTTATTGTGTCAGCTGTTAGCTAAAAGATCCTAGTCACCTGTTGTTTGACATTCTTCCTTTGATCTCCTGTGCCAGTGGATTCCACAGGCTGAACTCTGCTTCGGAAAGGAGTAGCAGGAAATGTTTCATTTTAATTCTTTTCCCCTACCCGCTCTCTCTGGGGCAGGTGTCCTGGGAGCCAGAATAAGTCAAACCTTGCATCCTGTTCTGTCCCTCTCTTTCACGCGGTTGTCATGTGAACTGAAAAATACAGTGGGGAAACACAAGCCCTGTTATTTATCAACCTGTGTTTTGTACCTGTTGGATCATAGATTCCAGAGTGATGACTAGAATCTAGAAAAGTACAGCCTATTGATGGAGTACAGGGGCTAGTGAAGGTAAAAAATGGATTAGTCACAGATGAATAAGAGTAACACCTGCAGTTTCACCAGCTTGGGTAACAATTACAAGTGCCATGGATCCTCCTGTCAAATTGGTCACCTGCTGAGGGTAGGAAGAAATTTTCCTCTGCAGTATAACATTGCACAGTTAGGCATTAATGCCCTTCTCTGAAGAAACCGATGGAGGTCAGTGCCAGAGAGACACTGTTGATTGAAACGCACCGTTGTCCTTTTACACAGCAGCAGTTCCTGTGCTCTCCTAGGCACACGGATCACAGGGCTCTTTTGACATCCCAAGGGCAAAGCTTGGAGTCATCTGAACTCCGGTGTCAGCTGTCTCTCTGCTGGATGAGATGTGTCACTGGGATTGTCGCAAGGCAAAAATATCTCTAAGGTTTGTTAGTTTATTTTCAACCTGTTCTCCTCAGGAAATGAGGCTTTTGTGAGCTCCTCATGGGTTAAGAAGAGGAATCGGAGGTCTTTTTGAGCCCTTCACAGGGAGAGAAAACAGAAGTATTTTTAAGCCCTTCAGTCAATTTTGAGCAGGAAGGGATAAGCAACAGACAGCTGGGGAGATAGAAGCCCCTCTCCCTTACAATGGAAAGATGAGATTGTCAGTGTATGTTCTGTTAGTCTCTGGAGAATCCTCACAGCACCCCAAAATGCAGGGTGAAGCTTCGAACAAATGCTTGTGCCTCTTCAGGCAGCAGAATCAGTCAGTGGTGAGGCACGTATGTAATCAGCTGGCTGTTACTAATTTCAGCAGCTGGGACAGCAGCTCAATGAGAATTACTGTACAGAGGCCTTGCCTCTGCTGACTCCCTGGTCAACAGAGTATACCCACAACTCGTGCTGAAGCTCTGCCCGTGTTATTAGGACATTACAGGGGTTGTGCTCATCTTCAGGGTGTGCTTGTGGTCAATACCTTTTCCAGGAGGTGGGTATCCTGTGAAAAAGCATCTTAGGTGTGGAATTTAATGATGGCTAAGGAACTGTGAGTGGTGGGAGTGGGTAGGGTGGGGATGCTGTGCTCCCCCCAGCCAGTGACTTAGAGGGATTGGCATGTGTGCAGTCGGACAGAACAAACTGTGTGGTTCCTTTGAGCACAGTGCTCCCTTGATGGCTGACCCTTCGTGGCTGTGCTGTCACCCATGTGCAGAGTGACACCTTTTGAGCAGATGGGCTGTGGCTTATCAGCTTGGGGATGTGCTGTAAAGGGCTCTCTTAGGTTGTTTCAGGTGAAAGTCTTGAAAGCATCCAAAATGGCCAAGAGAGTGAGTGTTCACTATAAGTGTGCACTTAATTGCATGCACCTTCCCTTTTCAGAGAAAAGCAGCCTGCACTGTTATGAATCTTAGGTATTTAAAAGAGGATAGCAGGAATATAGGACTGATAACTGGGAAAAAAGGTATGAACAGAAGACTGTGGGCAAGGTGATGTAAAAATAAATCAATTCCCCATAAGAAACTAGATTAGAAATGCCTCCATTTTCTCTTCCCTCTCCTTCCCCCTCTCTGCAAACTAAGAGTTGCTATATCAATGCCATATGATAACGGTGATTTATCTTTTCTTTTATGTTCATCACCTTGAGGCTGCTGGAGGCAATCAAGAGGTGATTTACTGAGTTTGTTTTTCCTGGCCCAATTGACTCTCCAGTTCTACTTTCTCCTCTCTGCTCCATATACCGCTGATCCCGGTCTCCCCTCTCCGTCTCTCAGATCTACATGCATCTCCGCTGCTATAGCTGCCCAAACGAACAGCGCTACATCGTTCGGATCCTCTTCATTGTGCCCATTTATGCCTTTGACTCATGGCTCAGTCTCCTGTTCTTCACCAATGACCAGTACTATGTTTACTTTGGCACAGTGCGGGACTGCTATGAAGGTAAGGAGGGGTCCGACAGAAAATGGGGGGGGGGGAAGGGGGGGGAAGTCTCTGCCCTGACAGAACTTTATTTCTGGTTGAGAACATGGAGAAAGCATCGCTGCTGTCACCTACTGAATGGTGTGCCTAAATGGATGACCATGGCTTGCTTAGGGACTGAAAGTTGTAGAATCATAGCATGGTTTGTGTCAGGATGGACCTTTAAAGATCATCTAGTGCAGCACACCTGCCATGGGCTGGGACATCTTTCACTAGATCAGGTTGCTCAAAGCCCTGTCCAACTTGACTGTCTCCCTCACTGGCCTCTGAGCATGAGCCTTCCCTCCAGTGTTCTGTAGAGACAAAGTTCATGGTTTTCTGGGGTCCTTTGCTTCAGGAAGGTAAAAACTTTTGGTAAAGCCAAAAAATCTGATGGTATATGGGCGTCAGAAAGTGAGGTATTGCTATCTCCTGTCTCTTCTAACAGCACTTAGCAGCCAGATACATGCTTTGTCCAGTGTTCCTGGTGCAGTTTGTTAACAATGTATTCTTCTGATCCCATCCTGTGGCCACTTGTGTGCTTGCACGGGGTAGCACAGTGGCCACATGCTGGGGCTGGTGAAGTGTAAAGTGCTTTGCAGTCCTGTAGAAGAGAGGGTGCCATGTTCAGGATGAGCACCTGCTTGTTTTTGGTTATCTGCTACAGTGATGTAATACCGCTAGCACAGTATGTGAGGGAAATGGTTACTTTCCTGTAAATGCTATTGTAACTTCCCTCGTGGTCTCATCCTGAAAGAAGCCGCTACCCACCCACCAGGAGAGACTGCACTCTAGCAGTGTATTTTTGAGGACAATTTATCACCATACCCTCATTAAACCCCAACTCATTGGTGCAGTTGTTTTGGTGAGATCTGCATTGCGGAGAGTTGCCCCTGGGATGTGAACAAGTTAATCAGCTGAAGGGACCAGCAGGCCCTCCTTCACGTTCACAACAATGCTCTGGATGCAGCAGCAGATGGCAAACATGCACACGTGATGCAAAAAGGCATCTTTGTCTGGGCCTGGTTTTTTTCTTCCCACCCTGTGTGTGTGTATAGGTCCAGCAGGAAGCCTGCTGCTCTCCTAGCGACAGCCAGTATCCCTCTGCCTCTCTTGCTCTGGGAGTTTGCAAACATTTGAGCATCTGCTCAGGAGGCTGCCCGTGCTCCAGAGTTCACCTCGGCATGTTGGCCTGTGTGAGAAAACTACAGGTGGAGGTGAAAACACCTTTGGAAAGCAGGTTCTCTCCCTCGTTTTTTCTGGGGATTGCTTTGAAACAGCCTTTTTGTTCTCTTCCCTCTCTTGCATCCACCTTCTTTATTTTTGGGAAGGTTTTACATTGCAAAGTGGGCTGTTAGGGAATGGTGGAAGAAGACCCTACTAATAAATTTTGAAAGCTGTCTTAAGCCATTTATGGACTGTATTTTCTAGTGTGTGTTTGGAGGAGCCCGTCATGGTGTTACTCTTTCATGTGACTGCTTCTGTACAAACCAGGGTTGTCAGTAACACTGACACAAATAGGGTTTGTTTGTTTTTTTTTTTTTATGTTGATATCATGAATACCATCTGATGAATGTGGACCAGGAATGGGAGAAGAGTTCTTTGCTATTGTGATGAGCTTTGCTAGTTAGGACTTCTTTTGGGGATGAATGGGCAGATATTTCTCCCCTTTTTTTTTGTTTTGTTTTGTTTTCTTCCTCTGATGTCATCTCTTCCCTGGTGCTTGTGGAATGGGCAGCTGGTATTGTAATGACCACATCAGAGGGCAGGGGTCACTGGAGGACAATAGGAAAACCTCAGCTTTTCTTCCTCTGGGTGCTAGAAGCTGTCAGCTAAGTTGCAGGAAAATTGAAGGCAAAAGGGGTTACCACAGTTATTTAAATAAGCTTTCCATGGTTGGTGTTTTCTGTCCTAATTAAAGCTTTGGCAAAATCATTACTGTGTGAACTTTGTTCAATAATAAGGATTACAGATGGAATAACAATATCCCAATTACATACACAGAAGCATGCGTAGCACTGGCTTTTATGTGCCATAGCAGTCTTGCCAGCTAGACACGTCTACAAGCCATAAGTACAATGTTTTGAGACTATAAGTGTTTTGAGGAGCATGGAATACCTCTTTGCCAGGGCATAGTTTGGATGCTTATAGAAGAATTTGTCTGACTTTGGAAGATCATTCATGTGGAAAAATTAGACCTCAGGTCTAATAACTGGCTGCTTGAGGAGATCAGCTTCTCAGTGTTGTACATTATTAGGTTTCTTTTCTACAGTGTTCTTATTTTAAAGCTCCTTGAGACTGCTGTTTCTATCCCAGATTATCTGGGGCAAAAAGTGGGATTTGGGCGTTGTCATTCTAGGGGATGTCCAGACACAGGTGACCATAGAATATAATGTTGCAAGAAGGGTCATCTGGTCTGTCATTTTGTCCTAGGGCTGTCTGACAAATGCAGAAGTACAGTCCTTGCCCTAAAAAGTCTCACAACTTTGAGGGTCCAACAGCAATTATAACAAGTCAAGAGAGTGGCGGACAGGGTGTATGCAGGCTCACTTCATGCACATTTAAGTGAGTTTGGATCCCACGAGAAAGAGATATATCTGTAGTTATGGGGAACTGAAATGGGGCAGAGTATTAGTGGTCAGTCTGTTTGTCATCTATACCAGGTTGCTGGGGAATGTGGAAAAGAGGTGGCCTAAGGAGAAGTTTATTCAGCACACAAGAAATTGCATCTTTTTGAGAAAATGAAGCACAGAGCCTTTTTGTTTTGCAAAAGTCTCCACCAGATATGGAAACAGCATTTCACTGATTGTTATAAACCGTCTGTTTCTGCAACTCTTGTGTATAGTCTGGTTACCTGGCAGAGACAAACTCTGTTCATCAGCTAAAAGGTTAAATACAGGAGATAACATATGGCTGATGGATCAGAGGTATCTTTTCCAGATTATTTAGTACCAGTGTAATGTCCTGGAATAATTGCACAGGAACCCTGTAAAGAATGGCATCTTACAGTTGCCAAATAAAACAGAGACTGACCACAGTTTTAAATGGTTCCATGACCCTTTTGGCATGAGTCATGGAACTGGCCTGGGACCTTGGCCAAACTCTCATTCAGATAGTCTTGTGAGTGCTGAGGTAGGATGATAAATGCAGTGAAAATAATCTGGAGTGCTTTGAAGGGAAAGGTGCTGCATAAGCAGTCCCTGCTAATGTTTGGTCTGTTGCCTGTACTCTTGGTCCTTGCACCTGTTTTGAAGTTGGTTGTCATTTTACTGTGATTGATGTCTTTGCAGCCTTTGTAATATACAACTTTCTCAGCCTCTGCTATGAGTACTTGGGAGGGGAGAGCTCCATCATGTCTGAGATCAGAGGGAAACCAATTGAGTGAGTATTTATTGTGCTTACAGCATGACGCTGTCCTCCTTCTGTGCCCATCTACTATTTCTCTATCCCTGTCCTGAGAAACTGTGTCAGGTGGCAAATGTCTGCTGGAACTGGGCAGTATGGATGATAATGATTTACCAGTACCTTGCTCTGAGACAGATCAGGCTGACCACATCCTCTTAGGCAAGCTGGACTGATTCACAGCTTTGCTGGACACCTACCTATTCCTTTGTTTATTTTCTTATTCCCTTCTCCTCCTTTAAATCTTTTCTGTCTTCAGTTGATTGTGTGTGCCTCCTCTGGTATCTATGTTTCTCCCCATGCTACTCAGTCACAGGAAAAGAAAAATTGCAGTGTATAGTCAGGATGTTGTTTTACATATCTCTAAAAGAGGGTATGGCCAGAACTGCAGTCATTGTTGGAGAAGCACCAGTCCTGCAATTTTGCTACAAAGAGGGTAGATAAAGAGGGTAGGAATCTCACATTCTTGCCCAAATCTTGCTTGTGAACTGTGTCATCTTGTGTTGGCTCTTTCAGGTCCAGCTGTGTGTATGGGACTTGCTGCCTGTGGGGAAAAACATATTCAATTGGATTCCTGAGATTCTGCAAACAGGTATGGGCTGAAGGGACTGGGCCATTTTGCAGAAATTAAGTGTCTGGTGGTGGCAATGGTGCCTTTTGCTGCTGAATTTCTGAGATCTTTGAGGGGGGCTCTAATAGCATTTTGAGAGGCCTGCGGACTGCTGAGAAGAGGAGGTGTTTCACGGTTGGTTTGTTTGTTTAGAATGATTTTAACATTTTCTACTCAACCCCACATCAGGAAGGCCTTAGTTAAAGACTCAAGTTATCTCCTGAGACTGTTGTTAATCCTAGGAAGAAACTCTTTCCCTTTCTGGATTACAGAGGTCCCAACTCTAAGAAATTGATGTCTGTGTTTTGTCGCAGACACCCCACAGTTGTGTAACAGCCTCCTGAATTCCCAGTGCTGCTGTTGTGGTTTGGAGCTGAGGAGGGGGTGGAGGTTAAGCATGACACACTGGTTTGTAGGAGGAACAGAGTATTGCTCACCATGTGTGTCTGTCTGTGCTGAGCTGGGTATGTCGAGGGCGGGTGAATGGGGAAGATCTAAACCTCTGTACAGCCCTTGTCTGCTCATTGCAGGTCAGTCACCTCTGGCTGTCATGAAACAGCAGGTGAATTTCAAGGCTTTGCTCACTTGCTGAAATGAACACAGGAGGTTTCTGTGGAGGCAGTGTGAAGCAGGTCTGGTTCTTTGAAAGGGCTCAGGTCATTGTAATTTCAGTCACTGGGTCTAGATATCTGCCCTGGCTTCTCCTGAACATCATGGCCCATCTTCTGTGTTTTAGCAATATGCAGGACCATCAAAAGTACAATGCAGCCTCATGGTAATATTGTGTTAACCTGTGCTGCACAAGTGGCCGTTTTCGAAGGACCACTTCTTTTGCTTATCTGTTCTATTTGTCCCTGCCCCATATTTTGTCCTTAGGCTTTCCTGTTTTCTTGCCTGATACTTTTGTTTTCTAGTCTGCACCCAGTATGCTGCTTCAGCTGTTTTTCTTGGGTTTCATTTGGACACCCTTTGGTTGATTCACTGCATTACCTATTCTTTTTGCTCCTCATGGTAACTTTTACCCTTTAAATGTGTCATAAGCAGATGTAACACCCGTGAAGGTGAATGGATGCTGCAGAAATAATTTCCCTTAGACTTCTTGCTTCTCATGTCCCACAGCCTCTGGCAGATATCACCACCTGGGTTGCACATGTCTGTGTTTGGAAAGCTTGTTCACAACTGTGAAGGCTAGAAGCACACTTTGGGGAATGGGGAAGGTGTGCTTTTTCTGCTGGTTTCCACAAATCCCAGCTCATTTGGTAACTCTGACTTTGGTAAATGTTTTGCTTTTCTTTTGCTGGTATCTGGCAGCAATTTTTCTGCTCATGCCTGCCCTTTGCTAAGTCTGCTGTGGAGGCTGTGAGGGAGGTGTAGGGCAAAGAAATGCTTAAATACTTCCATCCTTCTTGGCTTGAGCTTAAATATTGCGTTGGTGAGAAATTGTTGATGCCAAGGTTCACTTTCTCATACTTCTAGACTTCCAGGATTTTTGGGGAAGACCCTTTCAAGGCAAATTCCTGGGAAGGCTGGTGCCAAAGGGCAACAGAACAAATGTCAATGTTGATCTGTGCAATATACATCATCGTGATGATCAGGAAGAGGAATGTGCTGAAAGGAACGCCTTGCCCTTTTTAGCCCTGTTCTCGGCATCTGTGGCACTTCTGTTGCCTCCCATCACCACCTGCCCATTTTCTGCTCTTTTCAGTCCCTTTTGTCCTGAAGGAATCTATGTGTTATAAGCATTTCCTTTTTCCACCTTCACGTCCTACCCCCTAAACTTTTCTCAGGCAGGTGCTTGTTGCGGATCAGTCGGTGTTGCCTGTGGACCTCCAGCAGTGTGGTGATGTGCCGGTGTCTGTGGTGTAAAATCTGAACAGCTTGTTTCCTTAAAGATGTCTTGATCAAGATTCTTTGCTGGGCCTCTGTCTGGTGACCCTCACACAAGGGTCACACACCATTCATGTGCTTCCCATATGCTATAGCATCTTCTGGGGAAGCAACTAAAAATAGTACGTGGTGGTTTGGATTGCAGGGAAATGGTTAAAACGTCCCCAGATCAGAAGGAGGGGAAGCTCAGAGGATGGAGTTGTTTACCAATTAGCTTGACCTTTTCCAGTTCACATATTTAAAGTGACTCACTAACTGGCATGTGCTGGGGTTTTTAATCTCCTTGAAGTCTTATGACCACTAACAAATTGCATCGTGTCCAAAGCAATTATTACCGTTTGGTTTTACCTTCTTTCCTTACATAGCCCTCCCCACATGCACACAGGTCAGCACCTACCCAGGCTCTTCCAGCCTCCTTCAGGGAGACACAGGTCACATCTCTTCAGGGAGACATTTTTAGGGCTATAAGTCTTCCGTTTTTTAGGACTTTGAAGTTCAACATCTGCAGAAAGTTGAAGAATGCGGTGGCTTTGAGAGAACACTCAGTCCCAATAGGAGCAGTAGTTTATAAAGGCAGAATGGGTAGAGCTGATCCCAAGTGCTGTGGAATCTTTGGGGAGATTCAGTAAAGGTCATGTGGATGACAACAGAATAGCTCGTAATTTGTGTGTGGCAACACACATCTCTGTGTTTACAAAACGCCTTCATATTGTGGCAGTTGTCAAAAGTTCCTCCTCAGACAGCGGGGTTCCCCTCTGATCCAGGGGACCTTCTTGCCTAACTTTGTGACAGCTGCGGACTGGAGTTTGCTTTCCTTCCCCTGTATGCCTCTGTTAAACTTGCTGTGTCTGTGCCACAGCACAGTGTGGGATTTCTTGTTTTTCATACTGTTATAGTGCATAAATGTGCAGCAGCACAACCTGTGAAAAGCAGCTCTGGAAGGGTAGGGCTGAGCAGCTTCTAGGAACAATCCTACAGAGAGGTTTTTGTTCCCATTCTACACAAGTAGATAGCACATGTACATCTTCTGAATCTCCTTCATCTCCTTTTGGGTGCTGCAGTCCTTAAGCACAATCGATTAGCAAGTGGCAGGCTCAGACTTCTTGTTGGGGCTGGATTGTGTTGCCTTGCTGAGTGGTCCCAGTGGACACTCCATCATGAAGCTGGTTTGGCAACTTGTCCTCTTGCACCTCCTGCCTTCTCATTCTTGCTCTCTCGTTCCTGTAGGCTACTCTGCAGTTCTGTGTGGTGAAGCCCCTCATGGCCATCAGCACTGTCATCCTTCAGGCCTTCGGCAAGTACCAGGATGGTGACTTTGAGTAAGTTTATTTATTTAGCATGCAAGATTTGGCTGTCCCTTCTCTGCCTGGCTTTGTTTATCGTCCTTGCGTGTGCTGAGCCATGGGAAAAGATGGGACTGCATGGGCTAATGTGCATGAGAAAAGAAGGCAGAGGTAGCCCTCTTTTAGTTGCATGTTTTTCTGCCTTGGTTGGGGGTGGGGAATGGGACAGGGAGGCAGGAAGGAAATGGACTCTTGGAACTCTCCATTGACAGTGGCAAGGGGAAAAGATCATGCTGAAGTTTCAGGCATTCATATGTATCTTCTCTTTTCAGTGTAACCAGTGGCTACCTCTATGTGACGATCATCTACAACATCTCTGTCAGCCTGGCGCTGTATGCCCTCTTCCTTTTCTACTTTGCCACACGTGAGCTGCTCAGTCCCTATAGCCCAGTCCTCAAGTTCTTCATGGTGAAGTCTGTCATCTTCCTGTCCTTCTGGCAAGGTGAGCTGCTTTTCCATTCTCTTGGTAGGCAGAAAGAGCTCTCTGCAGGGGCTCAGACACAAGAGTTGATAGAGCAGATGTTGATTAATAGACAGAATGTCTTTCTGTATTCCATTTGGTTTATAGTCATTCATTGCTTTTCTCTGGGAAACCTGTTTTGCTCATTTTAATTTTTGTTTATATGCTCCTGAATCCTTATTATCCCTGGGTGTGCATGTGCACAAGAATATCTACCTGGCAAAATCAGCTGATTGGGTGAAGAGTCCTCTGCATTCCTGAAACAATCATAAAGCACAAGCTGCCAACGTTTTATCTGCGTGCTGCCATTTTATTGATTAAAGTGGCACATCTAAAAAATTTTAGTGCTTTTTTTAGTGCTCCATAAATAAAATTTTAATGGTATGTCTGTGATGTATGTGGAGCAGCAAGCTGGCTGGTTGCAGTGCGTGCTGCCACAGAACCACCGCTGGCAGAAGGACATTCAGAATTCATACACATGATGCAGAGGCACAGTCGGAAAGTTGAAATTCCACCTAAGCTTAGTGCTTCTGACTAATTGGCTCTAAGCATTTCCCTGTTCAATGCCCTACTTAGGTTTACTGAGTTGCACTTCAAAGACTAATTGAGTAGGAACTTAGGTGGAATTTAGGCTGTTGGAGTATGGCCCATCCTCCCTGTTTACAGACAAACTAATAAGCTGTCTAGTTTATCATCTTGAGGCATCTGGTCACACACTTTGTCCTCTCTGAAATTCTTTACCCACTAAGCTATGGACAGGGAGAAACCTTTCTTACAGTAGTGTGTCAAAACCACTAACATGCTTAAATGAAAAGTTCTGTTACTTCAGTTTTTGCTCTAGCAAGTGGAAGTGCTGATGTTGCAAAATGTGGAATATGTCAAAATTTTCTTAAGAAAGGAGGTTCTTTGATGTTTGATCTTTGTATACTTTCAAGTCTAATCAACAAGAAAAGAGGTTTAATCCACGGAACAGCAGCTAACAAACAAGCTCCAAGTGATGTCCAGGTGTTAGAAAGACAAATTACTTGGCAGTAGAATTGCCTTGTTAAAGTTTAGGGCTTAACATGTTTCAGTGACTTCAGGGGAGGTTAACAAAACCTGGGAAGAAGGATGTACCACAGATAGTGGCACAAAGAATGCAGAATTTACAAGCCACGAAGACATTTGGCAGAACCTCCAAGATAAGGAAGAAACTAATAAAGACAGCTCAGCAACTGTGCTGAATCAGCTCCGACTGAGTAAAACGTAATTCTGGAAGGGGGAGATCACAGCCACTGACCCAAGAAAGCACCGACTCGAAAGGAGAGAAAGACTGAGCGTGCAGACTCATTAGCATGAGCAGTGAGAGGATCATTAACCAGTAGAAGATAGAATACTAATTAAAAAGAGAATTAGGTAATTTTTAGCCAAGGAACATTAGTGCCTTTGTTTGCTAAAATGTATAAATAGCAAAAAGCTTTGGTAGTCATCATGCTGGCTTTGTGGATTTGCCAGCCAGCACCCCTTTCTATGCAGAACTGTAAATAAGCCAAATACCTTGACTCTCTGTGTGGATTGGCGTCTTGTACACTGTGTGAAAGAACCTATTTTGGGACAACACTGAGATCACAGGAGTGCTTACAAAAATATCTGACTCCTCTTACCCTTTTGGACTTAAGTCCCGCAGCAGTTAGTTCCACAGTTTATGTGTCACTTGAGAATAGAAGAGGATCAGTGTTTGAACATTCTTTGCCTAAATGTATTTGTCTCATTTTATTCCTCCTTTCTCTGTTGTACAAGTGACCATAGGTGGGTGTATGTAGCTCACTCTGTAGCTCCTGTGGTGAGTGGGGTTGTGCCTAGGACATACAGCACAAACAGCTATTTCCATTCTTTGCAGTTACTGTGAGACCATGTTTTCTGCACATTTACATGAACTTGTTCCTTTGTTTAGGGATGCTGTTGGCCATCTTGGAAAAGTGTGGTGCCATCCCCAAAATCCACTCTGCTAATGTGTCTGTGGGTGAAGGCACAGTAGCTGCTGGCTATCAAGACTTCATCATTTGTGTGGAGATGTTCTTTGCAGCCATTGCCCTGCGCCATGCCTTCACATACAAAGTGTATGTGGACAAGAGAATTGATGCCCAAGGTAGGAAGTATGCCAGTGCACATGGTTTGTCTCTTTGGTAGTGAGACTGGGTGGGGACTGGTCCCTCAGGCAGCCAACACATTGATGTGACTCCCAACCTGATAGCTTGGAAAACGCCACATCGCCTCCTGCATGGTGTCTGAACAGATTTATTGTGCAACAGCTCTCCGGGGCAGAAACCTTGCTTGAGTTGCACTGTTCCCTTTTCAGTTCCCCAGTATGCCACCCAGGACAACTTGTTGCAGACCTGAGGGCTGTAAGATGTTGCATTGTTTCAGTGGAGTGGGTTTGTCCTTCTTCCTGTCTCCCCAAAGGGGAACTCCATTGCTCCAGATTGTGCAACAGACTGAAGGCAGGAGGGACATGGCCTAAAACAGGCTCTGTTTTGAATCTGGCTTGGGAAGATGAGGCTGTGCTTTGGCAATATGTTTGTCATAGAGGAGGAGGATCTTCCTGTAATGACTTTGTGAGGGCTAGGCTGCTATAAGGAAGATTCTTCTTTTGGGGAAGAGGAAAATGGATGTTACTTCTGGGAAAAGGGGGTTTTGTGCCTAGTCTATGCAGTGTTTTCCAAATAAAGGGATTCCTTCCTGCTGGGGGAGATCTGTGCCAAGGTGCGGGAAGACAGCAGCCCTTGGGCAGTGTTGATGCAGATGACCCCTCCATCCCAGAGGTTTTGGAAGAACAGTGGTTGCAGTGGTGGGAGATGAGATCTATGGGTGATGAAAGGGTAAACTGCTGGTCAGTACAGTGGGGAATGTTTCAGCGGTGGGCCTTGTTCAGTTCTTGTTATTTCCTCTTTCTCTGTCTCTGTCTCTCTCTCCTCTTCCTTTTATCTCTCCCTTGCTTTGGCCACTGGTCCCTGATGCAGCTGTTCCATCATATGGGCCATACGGTAGGTACAGCATGCTTTGTGTGTTTGTCTCAGTTGGTTTTTAGCTGGGATGCTGTTCTCTCCTGATTCCCAGCCTGCCTACAGCCTGCCCTGTCCCTTCTTCCCCTTTCCTTGGAAGTCTGTAACTCGACTGCCTCACACAGCTGCTTTAGGGTTGTCTGGATTATAAGTAGTAAAATAGCCGTGTGGGCATTAACATGTAGCTTTAGAGCATTTGTGTCGGAGCTGTGGGGATCTCTCTCCAAAGAGTTGCGTAGAGGCTCTCAGAGGAGCTGCTCTCACCCCAGCCTCCTTTCACTTCTATAGTTGCCACAGATGACCAGCATGCTTTGGTTCTCTGGGGAGCTCATCCCCAGAACTGACCAGAGCCAGAAGCCCACACTGGAAATGGAACCTGGAAGCCATGAGACATGGCAGCTCCTAGAAGGAGACACTTCCCTCTGTGCTCACCACTTGGGTGGTACATTCTCCAGCTGTTGCTTCCTTCATGGTATCATTATGACACATGGGGTGGTTCTGCCTCTAGTACTGCCCGTTTCCCTCCTTCCCTTACTTTGTGCTGCTTTCCACTCATACAATTTCTTTCCCATGGGCACTTTGATACCACCTAGCAGTCTTAATTTCCAGTGAGTTGGAATGGCAAATGCCATTTCTCCTATATTTTTAGAATTTACTTATTTTTTGTCTTCTGAAAGCATTTAGAGGAGCACCTCCCTACCTGACTGTATTTGTTGCACACCCAGGCCAGCACCGGTAGTGTGTAGTGGAGGTTGTCACGGTGGCTGTGTCCCATTCTCATGGTGTGTCCCCCATTTGGTGCTGTGGAGGATTCACTTGGCTCACGGTGTCTGGGTTTAGGAGCACCCCTGGTAAAGCTTGACAGTATTTATGTGGCATTTCCTCAGCAGCTGCTTAAGGAAGTCTGTAACGCACCTTCTGCGGGATCTAGGATTGCATGTTCCCTGTTCTCCTTACCTTCCCGTTAAGGGGCGTGGGGAAGGCAGCAGTGTTCTTTACTTGTCCCTTCCTGTCTTACCCAAACAGGTCGCTGTGCTCCCATGAAGAGCATCTCCAGCAGCCTCAAGGAGACCATGAATCCCCATGACATTGTCCAAGACGCGATCCACAACTTCTCTCCAGCCTACCAGCAGTACACCCAACAGTCGACACTGGAGCACGGACCCCCCTGGCGCAATGGCAGCCACGTGATCTCGCGCTCCCACAGCTGCTCTGGTGCCCGTGACAACGAGAAGACCCTCTTGCTGAGCTCTGATGATGAATTCTAGGAGGGGAAACTGCCAGCACAGGCTGTCATTTTCCTTCTTTTTTTTTTTATTTTTTAATAATTTATTAATGCAGAAACACACAAGTCATATCACTTCCTAGAGAGTAAAGATTGCAGAAGTGGGCACTTCCCATTAGCTTTTGTGGGTATGGACACGATGAGCCATGCAGAGGTGGCGGAATGGCCAGGACTCCATGCTCGAGCCCATTCCTTACAGCAGCAATTGAATTGAATTGATTCAAGCAAAGCTCCAGGGTTTGGGGCTCTGGCTTCCCATGCCTGCCCAGCTTGGTGTGGAGTGTCACTGGCCGGAGCCTGGAGCTGTAGCCAAAAATGGTTTGGTTTTTTCCCAACAGGACAACCTGACTGCTTTTTATTTCTTTTCCTGAATGGTTGATGTAGGCACAGTTTTCTCCCCAGCTCCCTGGTACTAACATCTCTGTGATCCTTGGGAAATAGGATGGGGATGCAGCCATAAGCGTTCCTGAGGACTAGACCAGAGACTGGTCTTTCTATATAGCCATTGCCTTGAGTGCTGAGTAAGGAACATCTGTCCCCACCCTCCTGAGCACCTGGTTATGAGTCTTTGAGTCACTTGAGTGAGTGAGGGAGAAAAGGACAGGGCTTTCTTCATGTTCCTTGGCTCCCTGCATCCCCAATATAAAAGCTTGTTGAAGCTCACTGGGGACAGAATTACTTTTTCACAAGGGCGGAGTTTTTTAATCACCAGGTGTCCAAGCTTCCCATCTTCCTGGCGTTCCTGTGGTAGGAAGCCTCCCTGGAGCATCTGTCTCCTGCTAACAAGGCTGAGGACTGGCTATGATAGATGGTGGAAGTTTGTAGAGCCCTGGCCCCTTCACCCCTCTTTGGGAAGGGAAGATATGTAAACACAAAACCAGTTTTTCTTCTTGTTTCCTGTCCCCCAGCATCACATCTGCCCCTCTTAGAGGTAGCTGCCAGAGCAGGTCCTGGTCTCTCACAGGTAGCTCTCCCCGTGCTCATCATCACTGACTTTCCCCGAGCTACACAAGTTTTGCCCTTAGGCTGGAATATTCAGGAAGGAATGTTGCACACTCCTTTGTTTTTTATCTCTGTAGCTGTTCTGGGCCAAGCTGGAGCAGACTTGAAACCTGACATGACCTGGCTGGTCAAATTTGTTCCTTTTATTTTCTCAGGCAGCAGTTGCTGCTGCTGCTGCTGCACATTTCACAGGCTCTGCTGCACCTGCGATGCTGTCAAGGGTGGAACCAGCATCCATGGAAGTGGGAGAAACTTCCCCTTGCTTCTGTTGGGTTTTGGATGAACCCATGGGTACTTAGTGGAGCCAAAACAAAAGTGATCCCTCTGTAGATCTATCCAGGGACCAGGAAATGCCTCCTGCTTGCTTAAAATTATGTAGGGGAAGAGTGGGCAGTGCACTCAAGTGCTACAGCTCAGATGCTCCTACCTGCAAGTAGAAAGCAAAATTGAGAGATTGGAGCAAGCTGCTGTGTTCAGCTGCAGTTTCTCCCTTCCTCTCCTACTTGATGCCTCCCCTGCGAAGAGCAGACCTGTGTGATTCTGTATTGCTCCTTGCTGCTCTGCTAGGAGAACTGCATTCTGGTTTGCTGCCTGGAGTTTACCTTACCATTTGTTTCCTAATCCATTTGCTTGTTCATAGAGTGTCTCAGAAGCGACAGCGAGTGAAGAGCACCTCATTTATTCAGCACCTCTGCCCAAGCTGGGCAGCTTCTCTGCTGCTGTATTTCCCCATTTACACACATCCTGCAATACCATGCTGTTAGTAACTAATTTTCCTAAGTCTGTGACTGCTTATTTAGACATGCAAACACACTCTGCCAGGCTTTGTGTGGGCTTGGTGTAAAATTTCCCCATGCATAAGCCACCTGGAAAGCAGGGCTGAAGGTTGAATGGACTTTCCTTCTGTCTTCTATGGCTTTGATTAACAGTCCTTTAATGTGAAATACTTACATTACTCTCTCTCTTAGGAAAGTGGGGCATGGGACGTGATCCCATCCTTCCCTTTCTTTGCATTTGCAGGCGTTGATGATGTCCCAGTATCACTTGGTGACTTCCCCCAATCTTTGTTGAATTTGGGTGGCTGAAATCTGTGTGATTGCCCCATTGAGCATGAAGGCGGTCCAGGCTTAGAGAAGCATTTCTTAGAGCTTATTTTGAAATGTCTCCTGCATATATATATATTTATATATATATGTGCTGTGCAGAGGATCTGGATATTCTCAAAGCATCCTGTGTGTAATTGTTTCAAGTATAACTCTTTTGCACCAGCTGCCTTCGGAGGAGCCTGGTGAGCTAGTACCCAAACAACAGCCAGCTGCCCTACTTTATAATTTTATATACATGTATGTTTTTTAACACCACACAAAATCATCCATCACTGAGCTTCCTGCTCTCCCTCATGACTGGCAAGTGCCAGAGCAAGCACTGGCTCTGAAGCCACTTTGTGTTGGAGGAACAAGTATGAGATCAGAGCTTGAAACCAAGAAGGCCAAGGCATCCATGGTCTCGTAGGTCTGCTTGTGGTAGCCCAGGGCCTGAGAAATGTGCCGGTTCCAGGAGTAGACCCTTGGAGCTGCTCTCCCTCACCTGCTTCCGCTCTCCTTCCTTCCTTCCTTTTTTGTTTACCATGTAACATACCCATGGGATTTGTTTATTATTTTTCCATATAGAGTAGTTCTTTGTATATAAATGACTGAAAAAAAAGTATGATAAATAAGACAGAGTCACCTAGTTTTGTACCTATCGTGTTTAACTGATGTGAGCTCAGCGACAAGCCGCTCTCTATTTTGGTCTTTGTGATGTTATACTCCGCAGAAATGAGCAAATATGATGACAAATAAAAAATATAGAGATAATATAGATTGTACTTAAACTGCCTCTGTGTGGTGCTGTCTGGGTGACTTCCATGAGGTTTTCATCCTTGCAGGGACTGAAGCTTGGTGGGTCAGGATGTCTTTTCCTCTTCCCAGAAGGAAAGCTCCATGTGTCTGTGTAGGAACTGATGGGAAAGCATCATTGCAGCACCCTGGGCTGAGACACCACTGCTGGCCCAAGGCAGGAGTGAAACCCATGTGTCAAAAACCTGGAGCAGAGATGAATCCTTCCTTAGGTGCTCACTGTGAAACCAGTGGGAGAGAAGGGGCCCCAGCAAACAGTGGCTTTGGGATTTTCTTCCATGAGGAGTGTTTGGGTCTGCGGGCAGTTGCAGAGGCAGGGGGAATGGGAACGTCAAACCCCCAAACCATCCTGAGTGCTGCAGCCTGCTGGGGACCTGGCCCACGTGGGCATTTGGAACATGCTCACCACTTCCACCTCAGCTCTGAGGAAGGGTGGCTTTTCCACAGGGAGGAGGTCTGGCTTCACCTCCCTGTAAGGTCCCTGCCACACTTCTTCCCCTTCTCCTGCAATCCATGGGCAGAAGCTCACTGCTTTCCTCCTTGCTGTTCCCAGGTAAGGCAGCAAGGTCACTCAGCAGGGAAGTTTTTTGGCACAGATGCCCTGACTGCACCTGCCTCTCCTGCACCTGGTCCAAGGACAACCTGGAGGGAGTTTTTGTAGTGAAAAGTATTACCTTTCCCAGGAAAAGCTGATTCAGCACAGCTGAACTGCTCCTGAAAGCATGGGCTTTGAGGGGTGGTATTCAGCATTAAGCGTGCTTTTTTAGACCTTTTCTCTCAGAGGCTATAAATCTGTTTTTGTCCTAAAAAGCCATGACCTATCCCCCATCCCGTCTTTTTTGGGTGCATTCTTAAGCATGTTCTGCAGCAAAGCTAGAGGGAGCCAGAAAATCTGGTCTCAGACAGCTCTGTCCCAAGTTCAAGAATGACCAAACACACTCTCACTGTGGAAAAAAAAAAAAAGAACTTGCTTTATTTGTAAAGTCTACAAAATACAGAGGAGTCGGGTAGGACACATACTGTAAGTCAGAAAATAAATAAGTTTTTTTTTTGCTCTATATAAGTATAAGATAAAATGTGATTTGCATATATAAAATATAAAGTACGGCTCTGTACCAACATCCTGGCTGTGCCGAGAGGCGGAATGGCAAAGAGGACGTGAAAATAACTTATGTTCGTGCAATAAATAAACCCAAGAGGAGTTGGGGTGGGGGATGCCAACCACAGTGCCCCATCCAGGAGTGGCAGGCACCTCTCTACAGGGAAGAATGGAGGCTGCAGCCGAGGGCGGCTGGCGTGGCAATAACCAGGCAGGGGTAGAACGGAAGGGCAGGGGAATCATCTGCAGCAGCTCCCGAGATGGGTCTGCCTCCTGCTACCTCCCCTGTGCTGCCTGTATTTAGCGAACCCAGCTCTTCTCCAGCCTTTCAGCCTGCTCCATAGCCGGCTGTCCCACACCAGTGTCCAAGCTGGAGGAAAACCAAAGGGAGGAGCCTACCTGCCTGCCAGGCAGCTCCCAGGAGCAGAGATGCTCTCCACCCCTACTTCCCACCTCCTGCACCTCCACCCCTCTATCTGCCTCCTCATCTCTGACTCTCGAGGGCCAGGAGCACCTTTCCATGGGCTTTGTAGGCGGTGGGGCACCGGGGAGGACTTGGTGGAGCCATACAAGCTGGCCTGTGCTGAGCAAAACAGTGTTTATCTCTGCTCCAGCTGCCTCCACTTCCTTCCTGCCGGTGCTGCTGGATTTCAGACACCCAGCCAGGCTGTGTGTCCCGTCAGCAGGAAGAGGCGTGAAGGATGTGCGTGATAGAGAAAGATAAAACAGCACCACTGCTTCTCCCCTTTGCGGACAACAGCCTGGGCTGACCTGCCCACGTCCCCCAGCTCTCCCCTGCCCAATCACTGTCACCTCTGGGGTCCCCCAGCACCACAAGCTGCCACAGTGCTTTCCCATTCCATTCACCCTTACCAGGCATCAACCTGCAGCCACTTTATCTCCCCCTCTGACCTACCAACCTTCCCTTGCCATCTGCCACCTCCGCCTTGCTCCAGCTGTGGTCCAGGTTGTGTGCCCAACGCTGATACCTCTCTATCATGCCTTCTTCCCCTACACTGCAAAACCTCTCTCTCCTCTTTTCCCTCTCTGGCACATGCTCCTGGGACTGCCTGGCCCATTCAGCTCTCCCATGCCCTCTCACAAAAGAGAGGCACCTGGCATTTTCCTACCAGCTTGGAGCTGTGGGATGCTTCCCCACTGCTGCCTGCGTGGGTTCGCTCTCTCCTCTCTGCACACCCAAGAGGGGAGGGGGCTGTGGGGGCCACCAGTGAAGTCCTGTCCTCCACCCCAGCACCCACATAGCAGCAGCCCTCCCTACCTGGGGGAGCTGGAGTTCAAGGGACGGGAGAAGGAGGATTTTGGGCACAGGTTCTGACAGGGAGGAGGCTGGGGAAGGGCTGGGAGGCAATTCATGGGGAAGGTGCCCCGGGGAAGACTGTGTCCAGCCGGGGGACAGAGGCCAGCACTAGGAGTAGGCGGCCTGGTTGGTGCTGGACTTGACGATGGTGATGACACTGGCCGTAGCCACCTTGGCAGGGGGCCCATGAGTGGCCACGGTGCGGGCGAAGCCCTGCAGGGCCTCGTACTTGCCGCGGAGGGTGTCGAGCTCCAGGCGCATGGCAGCATTCTCCCGGGCCAGCTTGTCCACCTCCCACTCCAGCTCCATCTTCTGCTTCTGCAGCTCTTCCTTCTGGCAGACGCGCTTCACCCGGCAGCTGGCAGCATAACCCCGGTTCTTCAGTGTCCGACGACGCTGCTTCAGCCTCGCCACCTCCTCCTTGGAGAGGCCCCGCAGGTGGTGGTTGAGTTCCCGCACTGACAGCCCCATCAGCTCCTCATCCGACAGCAGTGGAGTGTTCTCCCCCAGCTCCCGCTTCACCTGCCGGAGAGAGGGGTGGTTGCTGAGACCCCCGAAACCAGCCCCCTGTCTCCCACGCCCCTGTTCCCACTGGTGCTCACCTTCAAAGCCTTGCTGGAGAGCCCGTCTGCCGCCATCCTTGCCTCACTCTGGCCCTGCTGAGCAGCCAGGAGAAAAGCTGGTTACTGCCAGTCCCGTGTCCCTCACCTCAGAACAGAGGACGCCGGCCCTGCTGGTCCCCTGCCCGCTGCCCACATCCCCCCCACCCCGGGCCGCATGACTCATCCCACTCCTTTTAAAAAAGTACATAGTAATAATATCAACAGCAATGATGACTGCAAGCAATAATAATAATGGGGCAAGGATGGACCTCCCACCCTCCTTCATCCCAATCACGAGACGGTTGGGATGCTGCTCTGCCCAGGGGACCCAAAACGCCCCAGTCGCCTGCTGGGAAGCCAAGCCTTCCCCGCGGGGAGGAAACACAGGCGAGGCTGAAGGGAAAGTAAAAGCAGTAGCCCCACGGAGTGACACCGTGGCGAAGTCACCCGGCCGGGACCCGTGCGGAGGTGCCGCCCCACCGCCCGGCGAGAGCACCGCGAGTCCCGCGCAAGGGTCGGGTGTCCCCAGACTCCGGGGGCGAAGGGTCGCGGCGCGGGCGGGTGACAAGTGGCCGCCCCGTGATTCAGCAGCCCAGGGGGGAAAGTCACGGAAGCGGTGCCTGCCCCTTGCCGGTGGCCCGGTCCCTCCCCGTCCCTGGGTTCGGAGAGTGAGGAGGAGTCCGGGACCCCGGACTGCAGCCCAGCAGCCTCTCCCCACCTCGGGGAGCCCCGTTCTCGTTAGGAGAGCCTTCGGAGGGACGAGGGGGATCGGGACGGGGCCGAGAGCGCCCCGAGAGGAATGAGGGGCTGGAGGGGGGCGGCGGCAAAGGTGGAGCCGGGGCGGCTGGAAGCTGATGCAATCCGGGCCGGGGATCCGCCGCCGGAGCCGGAGGAGCGGCGGCGGATCCCTCCAGGGCGGTGGCCGGGAATTGGGAGGGAAGAGCGGCCGGCCCC